>QFDD01007170.1:0-14706 GCA_006871305.1 Vachellia collinsii
ACTTGTCGAATCTTGATAGTGGAGAAAAGTGAAAACTTAAAATTTCAATTAAAATCAACGGTAAAAAAATTCACATAATTTTGATTTTGATGGTAACATTAAGTTTAATGTTAAACTTGCAGGATGGAAATCCCCCTTAGCTTGCTGCAGTGTGTTTTTAAACTATCAACGCAACGTAATTTCTGGCTTAAAAAATGTTACATTTGCAGAAATTGTTCTTTTTCTTATCCTAAAATGTTAAACGGGTATTCTTTTATTGCATTTAAAAATTAATGTATAGATTTTTCAATTAAATTTTGATTTGAAGATAAAATATAGTTCGCCTGGGTACACAAGGATACCTAGAAATTTTCGGGCTATGAATGTTAATTTCATCTTGTTTCTTATGGTTTTGCGCAGGGTGGGCGATGCCATAGAAATTTTGGAATATGTGATTGGCCTGCGAGAAGAGAAGTATGGAACAGCTACTTCAGATTTGGATGATGAGAAGCGCAGGCTGGTAGACTTGTTGAAAGAAGCAGGTAGGGCTCCAAAAACACATCCACAAACATCGCTTCAAGTTTCGGCCAATTCCCACTTACAAAAGAACACGGCATAGAGATTATTTGAAGCAGGAATGCATATAAAATACGATGAAATTGATTGTTTCACTTCTTCTGATCATCATTTATAAAGTTGGAAAGTTAAAAAAAAAAGACAATAAAAAGTTGAAATAATTTGCACTTCCCCCATTGCCTGTTTCTCGAAAGATAACACCGGTGATTGCATGTATACAGTATACTATATAGATCACAAGGTAGTTTCTCCTTTATTTTCTTGTAGGAGAAAAATAATTTCGCTAGTTAACAGAATAGCTACAGAAGAAAAGACTTCACATTCTCGCCTCTGCTGTCGAACCACAGGACATGCCGTCCACTTATACGTGATAAATAGACTGCCACATTGCCGTCGAACTTGGGGTTTGCTGGTCAGGGCAAGTTGCTCTCACCTGTAAAGTCACGAGTTCGAATCGGCAAACTGGCTTCTGCTTCTTCTGTCTCATTCATTCTCATCAAATGAGGTATTCCAAAATACCTCTCCTATTTTATTCATCCAAAGAAATAAATAAATAAGAAACCAATATTTAAACCCAATGTATAAAAATAATTTTCTTATTGTTCTATTTTCGGCCAACAAAAGGTTCAGCCGCCAGGGTTGCATGGAAAATATTTTACGCCAGGGTTACACCCAGGTGTAATTATCCTCGTTCATTTTTTTTAAAAAAATGATCATCAGATTAAAAGTAACATTATCTAAAATTATAAATACTCAATAATTTTTTATTTTTGAATAAAATAAAATATATGCACACCTCGAGGGACAAGTCTTTGTTGTTATATATGTACACCACACACGATCATGCAGGCATGTCATGATTCATCAGGCTTTGGTTCAAGAATAACAAGGATCTTCTGCTTCTGGTCGCCTCGCAAAACCTCCACCATCACCTGAATACGAACAATATTCGGGAAAAAACTCATTACTGATTATGCTGATTAGATTGAAGTATCCATTCCATACACAAGTTGGTTAAACAGACAGCAACAAAATAAAATCAAATAAAAAAAATCAAATGAGGTCCTATGCACATTTTGGCTTCTCACTCCGCAGTTTTCACCAGACCAATGAACTACCTTTTGGTGTTTGGAATGACTTTTAAGCCAGACGTGACGTTTGAAACACGTTCCAAAGAAAAATTTAAAAGTAAAATAGCCAATAACAAGTTTGAATTGAAATTTTGCTTTTCGGTTTTTGAAGGGAATCGCCGGCGGTGAATACTGCTAAAATAGAAGCCATCGGATGTTTCTAGCTGAGGAAGGGGGCTGATCACAGCTAACAGAGAGATAACAACAGAATCCAAATTATGTAGGCCCAAATGGTAAGCAAATGAGCTCAAAAATAGTGGTGTGGTTGACCTTATTCTGCAACCTAAATTTGACATCTGGTCTGAACCAGCGAAAGTAGCAAAAAGCTACGAGTATAAGATGCAGAGAATTACATGTTTTACATCTATTTTGTTAAAATTCCAGAGCTTTATTTTTACAACAAAAATTGCAGAGTTCAATTAATTGAACTCATATTCAAATTCATTTAAATATTGCAAGAGTTCAAAATTGGGAGAGACACAACATTGCTGCAGGAAATAACGTTAGGATCATACCTTGTCGCCCACTTTACACTGATCAAGAATTCTGTACAAATCATTTCCATTAGTAACCTTTTTACCATTCACGGATGTTATGATGTCGCCTAAAACGAGTCTACCATAGGCATCACGTTTGGTTGGTTGCAAGCCCTACAAAAAAAAAGTTTAAATTTCGAAGAATGTTGGTGAAAAGGGTATAACACTGTGAGCTGACATGACCCACAAAGGTTAAAAAGAAAAAAAATAAGCATACAGCTTTCCCAGCTGGACCGTCAGCAGGAGCATCCAAGACAAGCACTCCACTTACACCCAACTGCTCCACAGACTGATCTGGTGCAAACTTGATCCCTAAAATAGGTCTTGCGACCTTCCCAAACCTCACCAATTGTTCAACGATGCCACTAACCTAAATATGAGACAAGTGATAAGCGATTCACTTTAAAGGATGAAGAAAACAGAAAGCTGTGTTTTTCTACATCTCGAAATAGTAACTTCATACAAAGCAGGCTTCAAGTTATAACTCACTGTGTCCACTGGAATAGAAAATCCAACGCCAGATGATGCACCAGATGGGGAATATATAGCTGTGTTTATACCAATGAGGTTGACAGAACTATCCAATAGTGGCCCCCCACTGTTCCCAGGGTTAATTGCAGCATCAATCTGTATGACATCTTGAATTGGCCGGCCAGTTGCAGCTGAACTAATTTCACGGCGAAGCCCACTATTGAGAATGTACAAAATGGGCATTTAATAAAAAAGGTAGACAATGCCAAAATCAACACAGAATGCGTTTTGAACCAGTGCACAAGAAAAATGAACTGTTTCTCTTCACCATAAAAGATAAAACACATCCCACCCGAAAAGGTGAAGGACAAAGGGAAAAAAGATAAGATTGCCCAAGTTTTTTTTTTTTTTGGGGGAGGGGGGGGGAGTATTCAAGTATAAAGCATTTCATCAAAGGGATTAGAGGTACCTTTCCCATGATTTTCTTTTGACTTGTTACTTCCTCTTTTATATTTTAATCTGTTCTGGGTTTCAAAAGAATTTAGTCTAAACGTGGGTATGAATTCCCTAGCACTCTTCTCTGTTTAATCCCATCTCTAGTCAACTGATTAGGATTTTAGTTATCTTTTCCTTCCACACTCTACCATCCCTTTTTCATTCTTCTTTCATTTGAAACCTTCTCCAAACCTGTCTTCCTTCCCCCATTCATATAACTTTAGAACAACCTTATTGACAGGCTATCGCAGGCTCAAAGTTCATGTTTTATTTTTTGGAGGCACAAATACCAGTCATGGGCAAAAAGTAATTAGATGTAACTTCAATACGCGCATCACTTCAGGCCAAAAACACAAAAACATACACGTCACATTATTCCAATTTGATATGAATTTGTTTTAACGTTGCTTTGCTTTAGTAAAGTGCGGTATATTTGCCTAGTTTTTTTTTTGGTATGGATACATAGATGCACAATCCAAAGTGCAACGTAAGAGTTGGAAATTGTAATATTTAGATTGAACGAGGTTTCATTTAAAAAGAAAAAGGAAATGGATTGATTGGGGTTGCATACCTGATGACACCAGTAGTAAGAGTATGGTCCAGTCCAAACTGCGCAAGGATTAATATCAGATTGGCCAAACAAACAATCAATTATGTTGACATAAATAGCATTCAAGTTATAGATGATTATAAGCTTCATTAAGCAGTTCAGCAGCAAACATATTTGAAAAATTCAAAGAAATTAAAGCATGAATTTTAGCATGTTTTCTACTTTTTTAAAAACAAGTAAAATGTACACGTGCTTTCATTTTTATATTGAGTATTGAATTGCAGAAGCATTTTCAACTCACTGATGTTGACTGTTGAGTAGTGCTTTTGCACAAAATGTTGAGGAAAAAAATTGGTACTGTAAAGGGTGTAGGCAATACTGAATAAATGGACAAATGAATAAAAATGACAAATCATTTACAAAAGACAAAAAAACCATTATGAAGTGAATAAAGAATATTACAATCCAGTTTCATGCAAAGTTTATCACTGATCCATAAATCAGGGATAACAGAATTGCCATAATCTCTGAAATTAGAAAAAAAGAGTATATATAGCAATTTCTATCAGCAGAATGTAAATTTGTGCTCACTGGGTTCCCAATAGCATATACTTTCTGACCAACAAGCAAGTCATTAGAGACGCCAATAGGTATAGGCCTGAGCTCGTCTTTAGGTGCATCCACACTTAACACAGCAACATCCTTATCCTGATCAAAGCCAACAACTTTTGCATCATATATTGTCTGGTCAGCAAGAGTGACCCTGCGAATTACATGTACCAAGTTAAAGAGGAACAATTGCTTGCTGAGGCATTTTTGAACCATCGTCACATGAGAATCCACAGTCAAGTTTTCTTCTCGATAGGCACAAAGCAAGGGAATCAGTCACATCACTTCCAATTCAATACAAAACAAACAATAATGAACTAAGTGCAAACACTCACATAGCATTTTAACTTTATCTAATTGATAAATGATAATAAAGTTAATAAATTTAGTGAAGTGCAAAAATCATTTGGAGAAACAATAAACTGAGAAATATTCAGAATAATTTTTTACAGACTGATGGGCTATGTACTAAGATCCCAAGCAATCATCCTAATACTTGAAATGAAGATTAAAAAGTCATCATTAAGAAGATTTTAAATTTTACAAATAAAAGGCATAAGCAGATTAATGTTGATTATTTTTTCCCAGTTTTTTTTAAAACTGTTGGAAAATGGGTCAATCAACCCTTGGTGGATTAGGCCCAATCCATTACAGTGGGGGAAAAATGTGATAATTAGAAATATGGGGTTGAAAGGTGTAATAATCCCTAAACTATTTAAATTTTAAATTTTAAATAAAAGAGTGGGAACAGTTTTCATTCTATGGCACAACCGCTTTTGCATTTTTTATTCTCTATAAATAGCGAATTCTCTGCAGAAAAGAGTTTAAGTTTTTTGCACACGAAAAAATTCTATAATTCCTCCTTCCATAAACTCTTTCATCTCAGAGTGCATTTGTTGTGTGAAACAACTCGTATCCCATCTTGTGATCTGTTTCGGGTGGGTACCAAGAGCAACTAGTCTACATCTTCATGTATGCTCTAAAACCTTCAAAAACAATTATAAAAGTGGCCTCTCTAACTTATTTAATTTGATGCCATTAGGCAACTAGCAACTATGTTCTATCTCAGGTCTAGTTGCATAGTTTGAAGTTCCTAGCAATACACCATTCTAAAGCCGAATTTTAACCGGAATTGACTAACTTGATCGAGGGATTCAAATTTCAAAACCAAGAAACTGACCTGAGATCAGAAGCTGCGCGGATGACGTGATAATTGGTCACAATATGACCCTCTTTATCCCAAATAAAGCCTGATCCAGAACCTTGTGGAACCTCCAATACGTCCAACGTAAAAGCACCCTGCCTAAGAAATAAAAATTCATCAGTTCTTAAGAACATTACAGTCCACATTCAAAACAGGAAATAAAGAAATTATAAACAGACAAGATCGGTTACTTGACAGCAAGATTGGTAATGTATACAACAGAGGGAGTGTTCTCTTGGAAGAGACGAACAGTAGCGAGCTCATCGGACTGCAGTTTCCTGGGCGAAGTGACCACGAAAGCAGAAGCGGAGCCAACATCGGCAAGAAAGAACGAGGAAGACAGGGCAATGGAAGTGCAGAGAAGGAGAATAGAATCGAATTTAGGAAAGGAAGAATTAGTAGGGATTGACAAGGGAGGGATGCGAGAGTTTTGAGTGAAAGCAGGGCGAAGAAGAAAGAAAATACGATAGTTGGGAATGAAGCTTCTGTGGAGAACACCAACGGATTTGGAAACGTTGATTGCAGGTTTGTAGCTTGGGAAGCGAGATACTGTGGATGTGGAATGAAAGTATGCGGAAGAGAGTGAACAAGCAAAAGCCATTTCTGCTTCGCGAAGCGAGAAACTGTGGATGTGGAATGAAAGTATGTGGGAGAGAGTGAACAAGGAAAAGCCATTTCTGCTTCGCGGTAGATATCTGCTTCGCTTTCATATTATATTATACGGCTATAATTCAAATAATAATATTCAAAGACTTAATACGTGGATTGGCTCATGTTTTGATTCTATTTGAACCGGTGTTTCATTTGGCTATTGTGCCGTAGAATCACATTAGTTCGAGATGGCTTGATTAGGATTATTACTTATTCGGATACCTTTATCAAAATTTCAATTAAATCATAAAATGGCCGTCCAAAATTATAAGTTAGTAAAATCATCAATTTTTTAAAAATAAAGCTTTTATAAATTGATACATGCTCTAAACATTATTGTAAGCAAGAATGGAAGAAGAAATTGTTTATATTATCATAAACACATTTTGGTACAACACTATTTTATCTTTACTTGAGAATGATAAATAAATCTCATTTTGAGGATTCTTTAGGTGGGAGACCTAAGTTATTCTCCCTCTCCCTATGTATTGGTGGAGATTCTACATTCTCTCACTCTTTGGTGATGATTACACAATTTCACATTCAAATCATTACATTATGACAATTTATATAGGCTTTAGGTCATTAACCAATGTAGTGATTAACACTAATCACCTTAACTAACTCATACTTCTAACACATGCACTCTGACAACGTACAATTTTAAAAAGCGCACCAGTCACATGCTACTCATTGATTGCATATTATATTGGGAAAATGACGATGAAGTCCGTGTAAAAAATTATACGATTAAACAGTTCCATAAAATTGTGTTTTTAGCTTTAAGTCTCTTGAGATTTCATTTTAATAAATTACATATGTTTAATTACCATTATACCATTAATGATTTTAATTGACATTCAGATAGGGGTGTTAATGCAAGCACATGGGGTTGTTAGTATTTTGTGCTGAGTTTGTTAATCTGCGGTGAAGTGGTTGTTAATACACTCAGATGTTGTTGTTAATGCAAGCACATTGGATTGTTAATTACAACACTATAACCTGTAAATAAAAACATTAAGAGTATAATGATTATTGAACATACATAATTGATTACAATGAAATCCAAAAAATTTGAAGATAAATACATTATTTTATGAGACAGTTTAATCATATAATCCCTTACAGGATTTTATCATCATTTTCCATATTATATTTTTGAAAAGGCAAAAGTAAAATTCGCATGACACTTTTTGAATGATATCAAAATTTTTATTTTCTTATATTTTTAATTAATATTGAAATTAAACATATAAATAGAATAACAACCGAACAATTCGAATTAATCTTGGAAACTGCATAGTAACCATATAATGAATATAACCCTATCTCAAACCCTTGCCTAAACCCAGATGTGTATACAGTTATCTGCTGGCCAATATATATATATATATATAAATATATAGTTATCCAAGCTCGATCGTTTATATAAACATACATGCCTGAACAATTCAAAATTGTGATTCTTAAATCAAAATTTAAATAAATAAAACATAATTAAAACACAGTATCTGCATCGTTCTCTTGTAACAGAATTCAGATTTACCTCCAGAGTGAATACATTGACAGGCTTCAAGAAAGGCAGGAGTAAGATACCCCATCCTCTAACAAATATAGGACGAATCTTCCACTTCACCAAGTAGAAGGAGAATGAACCACATACTCATCATCAAGAACACTAATTTAGTGCTAAACCGATCCTAGGGCTCACTAAGAACCCTATGAATAATCAAGAAGAAAGAAGTGAAGGAAACAATGACCTAGCAGTCTTGTATAGGCATATAAGCGCCGTGTGGATATAAAGTGTATAAAACTCCATCTTAGCTATTAACACTCGATGATAAGATGAAAAGTATCCGCAGGAACTACAAAATTTTATCAAGAGGTCTTAGCTCTCTTGGTACGGCTTCAAAATTTCCAGCATCTACGTCAGATTGCAGCATGGGTTGCTTCCCGGTTTTCCAGAAAATGCCCTGTGCTAGGTGCTCCTTGTTTGGCGTGAGCAGTACATAATTAGGATCTGCCCTTTCGTAACTGCAAAGAAGCAAGAGGAACGCATCTTGGTATGAACGAACTTGTCTCATCATGACAGAGTACACTAACGCAGCTTATTATGCCATGTACTCGTATAAATACGGTAATGCCGAAAGAAGTTCTAATTTTTATGCCACAACATTGCGTACATCTATACTAACCAAAAACTAATTAGCAGATAATCTGTTGAAACAAAAGGTGGAAGATAATGCAATTAAATGAACCTGGCTTCTCTAAGACTCTCGCTTTGGATGCCAAATCCATATCGCATGTTACCATCAGCACGATCTCTGGTGGCTACAGAAAAATAGACATGCTCAGTATTCCAAACATCCACCACCAGGATGACCTTACAAATATACAAGCTAGGAGCCCATAAACTAAATCAACCACAATAACTTTTACCATAGAAGTTAGGATATAAATACATAATGCAAGTTAGGGTATAGAAGTGTTGTGTATCTCCAGGTCAGGGACACACATACAAGAACCAATGGAAAGAAAGGGCAAAGAATTTAGTGACAATGAAGAGAGGAAGCCCTCTAGAGAGACCTGAAATGTTGAAAGTAAAAGAAGGCTTCCACCATGACTTGAATGCCAATGCCATTGAAAAGCTACGATGCCCAACCTTTGCCTGAAATGAGGGTGATAGTCTTGTTAAATCCAATCTAATCCACATGCACTTTTACAACATAGTGTTAGCAGTTTACCTTCAACAATAAGTTTTTATTGGCTTGCCAGGATGCTCCTACTTGAAAAGTGGAGTCAGGGATATTGTTCGATGTCATAGCATCATCAACCCTTGAACAGAAAGAAAATAAGATCTGAGTCTAACTCCATCAGTGTGTACACCAATACGAATATCTACCAATATCTGAAGTTTTATTTTAATACCTCGTCCCTAACTCAAAACCAAAATCAATGTAGTTTGTAATTCCAACTACATCCTCCTGTTCAAAGGGGTTCTTCACCTGTTCAATTCAAGTGAAAAACTTATTCAGCCAAATATTCACTACACATTAGATGCTGCACATCATGTCATTCAACATAAATGCAACAAGAAAAATCAAACAATAGTGATAGCAATCCACTGAAGAGAAAAAGAAATCGAGAGATAGAGCCAAGAAACATACCCGTCTTTGGACAACCATGTGTTGATAAAATGAGGCGACAAACTGCAAATTGTTTAGAATTTAAAATTTCAGTGAACAATTCCCAACATTTGAATTACGAAAATAGAATAAAGAAACAATGCATTCAGTTGGCTTGAAGTTAAATCACGCCAGCTTGAGTTGAATGCAAATATTAGACAACAGGTCGGTACAAATTTTATATTACTTCCATACTGATGATTAGTGAAGATTTTTCATGATATCAATCACCAAATTTGATGAGCTCCATGAAGAAAACAAAAAAATTAACTAGTCAAAATAAATGGAAAATTGCCAAACTGGATAATCAATTTGAGATCCAGCCAATAAATAAATCTGAGAAAGCAGAATACACCTGGGAACTCTTGACAAGCTCAAGACCAAAATTGAAGGACGGACTCAGGGGGCTGCTAGATCCCACACCATAACCAATGGCACAACTCCAGTTCATCAGATTTGTGAGCTTTGATTCTCCATCTAAAGAAGCAGAATCCAAATAAAAAATTCGCACACAAATTACTTAATTTACACATTTTCTTCTAATTATAACTTTTTCTTCACTCCATTAAATCCTACATCCTAAAATTAGTTTCCTAATTCCCAACAACCCTGCGATGATGTCAGCTTTCTGGTGAAAGCTGCAGATATGCAAGCTTTTCTTGTATGATTGAGATTTACATGCTGATAGAGAACAAAACTCAAGGATGCAATAAGCAAAAGAAAATAGAGTTTAAGGCTAATTGTGCCTCTGGTTTTCCACTAACCAGATTACAAACACCAACCCAAGAAAAAAAAAATAAACCAGCAGAAAGAAGGAACAAAGGAACGAAATAGATAGGTTCTAGCACAATCCAAGACTGCTAGATATCTCCCTAAACTACCCTACCCTTCCAACACCTTGTTCTACTTTTATTCTTTCATAAATATGTCCTAACTTTCCTACTTGTGCTCTCCTAGCGAGCAGCGTGTCCCAATATTTCCATCCTAAAAATCACATAGTTCTTCTCATTTACCCCCTTCCCCTGACTGCCAGCCTTACCTCTTATACTTGTACACCTTAAATAAAGGCTTTGTATCATGCCTAAACTCAAATTGATAAGCTAAAAAAGAAGAAACAAAAGTGGGGAAGAAAACAAGTTGAAATGAAACAGATATCTAAACTACCAGAAGAGAGACAGGCAGAGTTTAATGTATGCACCCATTAAAAAAAGCTGCAAGAGAAGAAGTTCTACTACTTTAATACTTCTAAATAAGAAGATAAAGATACATTCCAAAGCAACCATATCTCAAAGCCTTACGCTGTGGCTCATACTGCACTCCAGCTGTCACCCTTCCCATCCTGCTGACCAGCCATACACTTTTTGGCATTTCATCTTTCACTGCAAGGTATGGCAATCACATAACAAATTCACAATTGTTGCATGTCTCCAACCAGATCGTAAAGCAATACTTCATTCCAAAATTCCAACCAGAAAGTAAAAATTAACCAAAAATGGAAAGAATACAGTCACTTATCCTCAAGTTTTTACAAAACTAAAGATATTAAAAGCACATGAGCTAAGTGGATTCAGAATTTACTCTTGAAATGGTAAAAGAGAGAACAAATCCATTAGTTTCCTATACTAGTCTTTCCAATATTTCACTGCAAAGCTTAAAATTTTTCCAACAAAAAATTAGTTACTAGAATTGTGAAACAAAATCAGAGAAAGTTAGAGGTATAAGAGAAAACATGACACAATCTCAAGTGTCACACGCAAATCCTTTCGTTTTCATGAAATCTAAGAGGTTGATATAATGAATCAGAATGAAAATTATTGTATAGAGAACTTTGAAAATCATAATCTCACAAAGCAAAGCTTCATTAACATGGAAATCAGATAACATACTAGCAAAAGGCATAAGTGAGACTCCACAAGAAAGGTTTTTAGAACCATATCTCAATCCCATCTGGCCATAGTCTTCTGAAGATTCTCTGTAAAAATGATTAGCTTCACGAACAATATCATATTGTAATGTAATACTTTGGATGTATAGAATACAATAAAACTCAATCCATATGCTGCAAACAGTGCACCTTTTCTTCAAAAGCAAAGGGAAAATTCCATAAGCTCCAAATCCATATTTTGGATAGTAAGCACACGATCTTATCTGCAAAATCCTGAAGATATGGCATGCATAATCTTTACTACTCCAATGGCAAGAAACCAACTGGGGGATGGAACATATAAATTGGAGCTCTATACATTTCAAAATAAGAGTCTCTTACTGATCAGAGTTCGATACATAAAGGTCGACGAAGGTATGCGTATCATGAACATCACTGTATGCTCCACCAAGAGGGGAAAGGAACACTCAGCAAACTAGAGAATAAAGGCATACATGTAAAAACTAGACAAGAACAAAATCACAAGACCTTTGCCATCGAAATAATGCATTCCCCATGATATTCTCTTCTGGTTTGTGATCAAGAGGACCTGAAACCTAAATAGGTCAAGGGAAAGTGATTCTGCTCATAACTCCAACTTCCTGATCTCTTAATCAAAACCAGAACATAAAACTAAAAAAAAATGTATACAAATAAAAAGTAATATCTTTCATGGATACTGTTGCAATAAGATCCACGTGAGGATCATCAATTGGCTTTAGCATAATTCTTGTGGTAAAATGCCTTGCTTCCTGAAAGTAATCCTCAAAAAGGCATTTCAAAGGAAGTTTCCCAAATAGCAACTTGTAAGAAGGAACCAACATCCTGCATCATCTCAAATAACTATAGATAACCATATAACTTCCCAAAACATATAAACATGAACCAGATTATTCCCGTGTGTACATGATTTAACGCACAGATGCTATTACTACCATAATACAATGAATAAGAGGAATGAAATGCACAAAATAACAATGGATGAACATAGTAAAACATAAATCTGAACCAGATTATTGCCGTGTGTACATGATTTAGTGCACAGATGCTATTATTACCACAATACATCGAATGAGGGGAATGCAATTCACAGTATGACAATGAATACACAATGAAATTGAATCTACATATTACAAGATTGACGCACCCATTAGGGTTACAAAAATTATCCACTACATAGGACTAAATAATCGAGGTTCATAGATATTTGCTAAATGAAACATCAATTGTATCTAAAATTTGAATTTCAAATAACAACTATAATCCCAAAGAGAGAAAACCAAAATAATTACAAATTACTATCAAGCGGAACCTTTGAGTAAAATGAACAGAAAAGAACATAAAAAGCAGGGCCGGGGATGTATGAATTCAACAGAAATCTGCAAGTGAAATGACTGAGCGGGTAACCTGTCACGAGCAGCAAAAGGAGGGAAATCGAAGAGAGGAGGAACCAGCACCACCGGGGGAGGAGGTGGCTTATCGAAAAGATTCCCCATTGCTCTGTACTGCGTCTAAGGTTTCAGTGATTACAACAACAACATTAAGGGACAGATAGAGGGTGTACAACTGAGTGTGTGAAGAGCGAAGAATACAAGTTTATGTTTAAGATTAGGAAAATAGCCCCAACGGACTGCATCGCGCTGGCGCCACCGCCTTCCTCGTAACTTGACCGTTTCAGCCTCCAAATTTAAATAGCTTTTACGATCGGCTTGTTTTTTGGGCCTTCGTTTGACATGGGCTGGACTGTAAGTTGTTATTTTTATTATTTCTATAAACTTTAATATATAAATTCTTACACTGAAATTTTTTTTGCCGAGTAAATTTTTATACTAAATTGCAGATACGCAATTTATATCACTTTAAATACATTTCTTTTTTTATACAAACTTTAAATACATTTCTATATAGTAATATTTTAGAATATATACATATATATTATAACAATATAATTTACCTAGTACAATTAAAGGATAAGTAGTGTCTGGATTAGCATTTTCAAAACAGTTTTATACAATCCAACATATAAGATGGATTTTACCTCGATTTATATAGAAATATTTTTTTTTAATTATTTTGGGTGTTTCACGAACACCCTTTAAATAAAATGTACAGGGACAATAATAGCTAACCTTTTCTATTGGAGTATATTTCGTTTACATTTCTGTTTTCGATTAAGTGCATGTTTGGCAAATCTTCAAAACCCTAGTTTTGAAGGAAAACCGAGGTTTTGAAAAAGCTGTTGACAAACATGTTTCAAAAATGCAAAATAGCTTCTGGATCCAAAACCATGGTTTCAGAAGTAGTAGACAAACATACTTTTTTCTCCAAAATAGCTTTTAACTCTCAAAACCATGGTTTGGGGGTGGAAACCATGGTTTTCCAAAAAGCTATTCTTTCCAGCTTTTTCAGAAGCTATTCTCCAGAATCTATTCTCCAAAAGCTATTTTACGCAATCCAAGACAGAATCTATTCTCCACAGCATTTACCAAACATGCTCTAAAATGATTCATATTGGTTCTATTCCGTTGTGTATATTATTCTATACGATAGGATGCAATTTACACATAACACTGAATAGTATTTCAATTTAATATGAAATTATTTTTTTTATTTTTCTTGCGTGCTTTCACTTTGCCACCATGTTCGAGGACCGCAGCAAAGACGAAGATTCTGGTTCTTCAATTTTTTTTTTTTACCACAAATTCTGGTTCTCCAATTGCAGGTATGTGATTTGTGAATCTATTGCCTGTGTTTATATATCTTGTTTCCATATGAGAGTAAAACGTAGGGGGTGAGCTCTAATTATTTTTTAATTGAAGGAAAATGTTAAAGCAAGTGGGACTGGGGTGGACGGACCCAACTGAGTCCAAATTGCGGAATCAGTAACCACTAACCAGGGTAAATTTATGACCCGTGTTCGATTCCTTTCGTTACATCCAAGTTGAAGTCTTCTCCTTTGGGAAGCCTTCGCTTCCGTTGTTTCCTCTGGATTCCATTTGATCCAAGTTTTTGGTCTGCATTATAACAGCAGCTAAAACCTTCCCCTCTCACTGCAGATTTATATCCAGGCGAAGAGAGTTGATAGTAGAACAATGGACATTTCAGACTTCAGAGCAGATGTACAGGCCCTATGTGTTCAAAAATTTCGTCTTTGAGGTACTACAGTACCTGTTCCTTTTGTTTTCCTTTCTATCTTCCATTTGGGTCATTGGAATTAACGAGTCTTGGATTTGGGTTGGTTCTGTCGATGCTTCCTTTTTTGTGGCGGGTTATATATGATTCATGGAATCTTTGAAGTTTTTCATTCTGGGGTATTCTTATTGATTTTTCACTGTTTGCTCTTACATGTGCTTATTCAACAATATATTTCAGGAATTAAAGGCTTCTATTTAATTG
>QFDD01007171.1:0-14368 GCA_006871305.1 Vachellia collinsii
CCCGGTTAAACAACGTTTCTGGGTGCGCCTAGCTAGTGTGCAAAATTCATCCGTAAGCACCATATATCGGTATATAATACTATAAAATGCTCAAGTTATTCATAATTAATTATTACATATATAATATGTTGACCTGTTTGTTAAACTTTGTATGATGCACCAAACCCACACATGTGATTAATTAAAAGTTTAAAAAACATTCCGTTGTTTGGTCAAGGTCAAAGCGTATTTGGATCAAACTCTTCCTGAGTGAATAACTACAGTGATGAAATAAATTAAAGATCCAGGAAGGCTTTAGTCTTTTTAAATTACAGCGATACACTTACTGCTGACATGTTTACCGAAGTTTTTATTTTTTCTTTTCAGATGCGTTTACCAAAGTTTCTTTGCCAAATTTAGCAGTAGCAATACCACTAGCTTCTTATTTTCAAATATGTATTCGGGTTTATATGTTGGCTGGGTTGTTGTTTCTTTCCGTAGTATGGAGTTAGGGTTTCAGGTTGTTAGCATCTTGGCCTTTTTACATTTTGTGGAGTTCTTATTGTAATATTGTTTACAAAAGTAACAGTTGTTGGCATCAATGTTTCACATGAAGGCCGAATCCAAGTCCAACGACAGCATTGCGCGTGAGATTGTGTGTGTATGTGTGTGTGTGTGTGTGTGTGTGTGAGAGAGAGAGAGAGAGAGAGAGAGAGAGAGAGAGACTATGATCAATGAAACTCCATTTATTTATTTTCTTTTTTATGTGAAGTTAAGGCATCATTGATATACTAGTATGTTTTATGACTTGTGATTAAGTTTGAGTGTGAAGCAAGGTGTATTTTTCGACCAAAAGGTGAAGCAAGGTGTTTCGCAAAGTCTAATTACTTTGATACAGGTGAATTATCTATTTATCTTAAAGCCGGTTTAAATATAGTTTCCATTGTCATTTTAAATTAGGGTAATAAAAATTAAAATTGGACGGAGCCAAATATTTCATTATTTTCTTCCAAAATATATATTTCTTTATTTGTATTTTTTATTTTAATAGGAGAAAATGTATCATTATCTTATCACACATTTTATTTTTTAAAAAAGGAAGTTTTAACTTAAAAGTAAAGATAATTATGTAAAATAAAAGATACCAAAACCGGGGAACAAATGTTATTTCATCGATGTGTACGAGAATCCCATCATCAAAATTTTACTTATAAAATTAACCAAAACGCATATGATTCACAATTTTATGGCAGTAAATTTATAGTTGGTTTTAATTATACATCTTATGAAGCTCATATATATATATAACTTGGGACTTTATTTTCCATTTCTTATCATAATAATCTATTCACATTGGACACTCTAATAAAAAACAAGAATTTGACTTTCAAATTTGTTTGAAACTACCCATGTCTAATGTTCCACGGTATATTTAATAGGGTTAAAGGGCAAAATCGCCCTGGAAGTAACTAGCGAATTACATCTAGTGTCCGAAAGTTTTTTTTGAGGCAATGTCACCCTGAAAGTATCAAAAGCAGTGCAATGTCGCCCTGGGTGAACGGTGAGCTAACGACCATCTGCCACATAAGATGCAATGCCACGTGAGTTGACACGTAGGATTATTTCCACTTCTTTGTCACTCCAAAAAACCTGGTTCCATTGTTTACCATCAGTTAGGTCAAAAGCATTAAGGATGAAGGAGTTAAATTTGCGGTATTCACCCATCAAATCCCACTGTAACACATTAGACATTAGGACCAGTAGCTTCAAAAGGGTTCAGATGGGAGACTCGACATCATCTTTAACATCTTCAAGCAGGAGGAGGAGGGTTGTGCTCTTGAGACGTAATGGCCTAGAGTTTCGGTACGAAGGTTCAAGGAGGCTATGTAACTGTGGCGAGGTTGCTCCTCTATGGACCTCATGGACTAACATTAACCCAGGGAGGAGGTTCTATGGTTGCAGGAATTATCAAGAGGTAGGTGCATTTTTTGTGTGAATCAATGGATCAAGGTAGTTTTTGTATATATTTGTGTTGGTATGTTACGCATTTGGTGAAAAAAATTTCAAGGTCGAGACTGTGGTTTTTTTCAATGGCAAGATGATGAAATGGGTTTGAGAGCAATAGAGATGATTAACGAGTTACTTGGCCATATGGATAGACTGTATGATGAGAACAGGATACAGAGCAGAGATGATAAGAAAGATGGAGGGGATGTTGAGTCAGACATTGCTGGCATATATGTGGAGTTGAAGAGGAGTGAAAGGAGAATGAAGATTGCCTTATTTGCAATGCTGCTAACATGGCTTTTTATAATTGCAATTGTGTTTGGTTATTAAGTGCTGCTGAAAGGCGTTTTCATAGTTGCAATTTTAGTTATTGGGATCTTTTTCTAATGGTTTTGGGTTGTGGTGATGGTTTAATGTAAGATTATGTAGTTTATTTATTGGGATGCTTTTTATAATCATATCTGATATATAGGTTGACCACTTCATTCTATCGTATATCAATATAGGTTGGCCACTTCATTTACCATATTTATTATCCTCATGTTAGTGAATAACCCACCAATTTTACTCCAAATACAAAAATTATGTAATTGAGAGAATGAGAAACAAACCTCAACTACAAAAACTATATAATTCAGAAGAATCATAATCAAGTCAGGCAAGTTTGATCCATATTTATGAGTCTTTTTAGGAGTTTTAGTGCTAAATCGGGTGAAATAAAAAATTTAAACAAATTAAATAAAGAAATTAAAATTAAATGATTGTTGAAAACAATATACTTCATTCGAATGAGTAAATGGCTTCATATGACCAGTATAGATTCAATAGGCATCTCCACTTCCCCATTCGAATAGTGTGTGAAGATGAGAAATGCATTCTGATGAAGTAACTATCCATTCGGATGCGTTCCAGAATTTAATACAAAGTCTCTTCATTCGAATGCAGATAATGCTCATTCGAATGAAACATATTTAATAGTATTTAACCTGCATTCAAATGACATGAAAATGTGAAATGCATCCGAATGCGAAACAGGGACCATTCGAATGAGTTCTTGAAAAGCTAGTTCAAACAGGATCCTTCATTTGAATGTAAGTTTTTTACATTCAAATGACATATAATTATAATACTCATTTTTCTGACAGTGAGAATCCCATTCGAATGTAGTTTCATGTTCATTCAAATGTATATCATGAAACTATGATTCTTTCTCCATAAAGTTAGAGAATCATTCGAATGTAAATTATATTCATTCGAATGATACATATCACTTTCATTACTCATCATCAAACTTCATTCGGATGGGGTGGAAATGAAAACTTCATCCGAATGAACAAATTTTCATTCGAACGATATTACATGATTTTCATAACAAAACTCTACAAATAATTCGAATGGAAATATAATCAATCGAATGAGGTTACATAGTATCCTTTGTAAATAGGTAAAAAAACAGTTCATTTGAATGAATAAGTGAATCATTCGAATGAGATGTGTCAATATGAAATTATGAGATCCTGATCCATCTCTACTTTCTTCCATTTTTAAATGTTCACTTAAAAAAATATGGAATACAACATTGCCCCCCTTTTTTATTATGAAAAAACCTCAATGAAGTTAAACAGTTGAGAAATGCATTTGAAGTAAAAGTTTCTCAGACAGTTGAAAAATTTATCAATGTAGCAGTTGAAAAGGTATTAGCTCATTTGAATCATCAATGAATACTAGATTTAGCATTTTCTTATATCGTGAAACATGATACATCAGTACATATGAAAACAAAAGACAGAAAATGCACAAATGACAAATTGTTGTATCAGAAGACAAAATGACATAAACATGCAATTGAAACAACTAATTTTCTTCTGACTTATCGCTTTCCTTCTCCTCCTTTTTGCCATCATCTTGAAGGGTGGATGAAGATGATACAACATCAGATTGAAGAAGACGGTCAACAAGTGTAGAAGGTGCAGATGCAGAAGCAACAATTACACTAGAAGATACAGCAAGCTTAGTCGTGGTAAATTCAGTAAAGGATTGAGCAAGATGAAGTTGTTCAAGTGGAGGAGGAGGTATAGTTGAGGATTCTTGAGCAAGAGATGTCAGGACTTGGTCAATGATATAGGTTGAGGGGCTGTGTCAGGAGTAGGATCAATGTCAATAGACTCAGAAGTGGGTTGACTAGGTTGTGTAGGTTGAGGGACTGTCTCAGGAGCAGGAATGCCAATTGTTGAAGCACATGGTCCTACTGGAAAAGATGGTTGGGATATGTGAGCAGGAGATGGATGACCTGAAGAGACAGGTGGTGAAGGTAGTTTTGGTGCTATGTTATGAGTGAAAGGATGGGGTGCAGGATCAAGGTCAATATGCTTAGAAGTGGGTTGAGTAGGTTGTGTAGGTTGAGAAGAAGGTGATGGTTAAGGAGAGGGATGAGGGATTGCAATGAGAGCTTCAAAAGCCTTTAGTCGATCAGATAAGTTCTCAGTCTTCTCAATTTGAATCCTCAACATATCCATCATGGTTGTTGTCCCAGCATCCATATACTTAAAGAGGCCTTCAAGCTGCTTCCTCTTCTGTTCCATCATGTGCAAATGGGAAGAGAGAATAGTGCCTAGTGCTTCATGGACAACATTTTTTATCATCTGCTCAAGTGAAGGATGAGGTTTAAGAGTAGGTGCTCTGGTTGATTGAACTTCATCCATTGCTTCATTTCTCTTTCTTTTTTCTGAACCTTCCCCTCTACTTCTCCCTCTCTTGGAGGCACAACAATACCCATCTTTGCTATCTGAGTTCTTCCAAATGTAGGAACTCTAACTACTTCATCAAATGGTTCCAGATACCATATTTGATTGCACTCAAGAAATAAGGATATCAGATGAGGAAAAGGCAGAGATAGGGAATTAATGACATTTGTCCTAAAAAGACTAAGTTCATTGAGAATCATAACCCCCAAGTTCCTAACATCTTTTGCAACAAAAGAGGCAACCAGACCATAATCTCTGCGAGTGAAGCTTGTGAAATTATTGCCTTTATTCACTATGGCTCTTGTATAAATATACAAAAGAATCCTATTTTGCTCAAACATTGAGCTAGATTTAAAATTCAATCCCTTTGGATCCCTTCCAGGTTTTAACACAGCAAATGCTTCTGTACTTGATCAATCCACAAAGTCATCTTCAAGAGAATTGGCTATTTAAAGCCACTCATTAATTTTAACGGTAGAAATCTCAATTTTTTCCCTTACAGAGGTCTCCAACCTTTGTTCCAAAACTTCACCTTCATCATCCACTACTTCTAATGGCTTCAAATTGCAACAAAATTCCTTCACTAAACTTAGAATAAAAGAAAGATGATTTTCAATCCAAGGTTTATACTGAAATAGGAATTCAGTGAGATCCAATTTCTATCACGCCCCTTTTATATAACTTAGCCCAATCTAGACTTCTTAATTATTACGCGTAGCTATTCTAAGCGTGTAAATCCTGTTTTTATAAAACAGTCTTTTCTTACTTTCTTCAGATTGGACATTTCTGAAAAATTTTGAACTTTTTAAAATAACCTTTATATAAAGTTAGTTATCCAATTAAACCCAACATACCAGGTTTGATTCTAGGTTCATTACTCTTTATTTGCAACTTAAAAACAGTTTTTCTTCGAAAACTGTTCTCCTTATGTCGACCTTCTGGCTCATATTACTGTATACATAATTTATACAATCATATATACATACATACCCATCTAAGTCATCCATTCTTATATTAAAATAAAACATTAAACTTCTAATTAAACCAAATTATATGTAAACGGATTCTTCCATC
Organism: Vachellia collinsii; assembly: GCA_006871305.1. Classification (NCBI taxonomy): domain Eukaryota; kingdom Viridiplantae; phylum Streptophyta; class Magnoliopsida; order Fabales; family Fabaceae; genus Vachellia; species Vachellia collinsii. Next base: position 5,805 of record QFDD01007171.1, read on the forward strand.
TCCATTCTATTCTTCTCTTGTCACCAATTCATTGCCTTTTGAGCTACCCGCCTTTGTTGTATTTTGTTGGAAAAGGGGGGGTGAGATTCGAAAATCCCAATAGAAACCACAGTTTATCATATAGTTATATATGAAATTCACGATCATGTAAAAATAAGCCACATGTTCATACGGCATATACGGCAATAATATACATCATGAGGTCCCACCTCAACATCATACGGCAATAATTTACAGCATGAGGTTTCGCCTCAACATCATACGGCAATAATTTACAGCACATCACATGGCACATACAATCATGTAGAATTAAATACATAAGAATAAGATAAAAAGGGTTTTTACCTGTATTCCTTTGTTTAGCTTTACCTTCCTTAGTATCCCCTTTTCCGGTCCTCCTTGGGGTGCTCAAGCAAATGTCAAATCCTAAAACATATACGTATAATATTACCTTACTTATACACTTATCCAGCTTTATTTAGCTCATCTTTCTCTCTTAATACCATTTCTACCCCTTTACATTATTTGATTTTTTTCTTTTCTTGATTTTTGAATTATTTTTCAATAACTTTGGAAAATCATAACTTTAACCATAAAATTCCAAATACAATGGTTAAAGCTTCTATTTGAAGCCCTCTGTCTTCTCTTTCAATGAATATTAGAATTCACTAGCTATAGTACATCAATATTCCCACATACACCAACTTACATATTTGTACACACCCACATGCACAAATATGCATATAGTTGTACACCAATACGTGTGTGTATGCATAATCTTACTTTCCAAAAATTATTTTTGATGTTCCATAGACATTTTATAACCTTCAAAGAACAATTTCTTAACACCTTCATTGCAACAGCTTCCAACGATCTATGCATACATATATACTCAACCCCATATTTTTCAAAATATATATATGCACAAATGCACAAGCATATACATATATATCTCATAAGAATATGCCAATATTTGTATTGACCAAATTCCAAAGTATCTAAAATTATCTATTAAAATTCCTCTATATTAATGTGGTCTTATACAGTCAAAACTTAAAACTTCTCAAAATACTAACTTTAAAAATTTCCTTTGATCGGAATAAAATCACCACCATTAGAAAGATAATAATACATAGAACAACTTTTATGAAAAGAGTTTGTTGAAAAGAAGGGATTTTGGTTACTTAAATTATCCCAAAAAAATTGGAGTCAGGAATGCTCTCCTCCTTTTCTCTTCCTTCTCTCCTCCTTCACGACTACACAGAGAATGCAGAGAAGGAGAGAATGGCATGGGTATATATAACCCACGCTGCGCCTCTGTTCCCTTCCTTCCTTCTTTTTCCTTTTTCTTCTCCTTTTCCTTCTTTTTCTTCATCTTGCCATCATCTTATCTCCTATTTTATATTTTTTCCCCTTATCCTTCTTCTTTCCTTTTTGACTCTTCTTCTTCCTTGTCTTCATGTTTTTCTCCATCCTCTAGCCTCTTGTCACCTACTCTTCTTGTTTTTTTTTCTCTTCTTCATTTGACTTTTCCCTCTTCTTGTTCCTTCCTTCTTGCCATCCTATCAGCTACTTTATTTTTCCCTTCCTCATATTTTCTTCATGTGCCGACTCCTTGCCCCCTTTTATCCTTTTTTTTCCTTTTGTCTTTTCCTTTCCTTTTCCAATATGTACGAAATGCTATAAGATATTCCAATAAGTAACGTTTCCTTGAATTTGACCTTCAATATATAGAATGATTATTCTAATAAAGTTTTAGACACTATACTTATTTTTCTCAAATTTTCTTAAAAATAAAATTATTTCCTAAAACAACCTTTGACCCAAAAATTAGTTCATACTTATCTAAAATTTTGTAATTGGCTTCCCAAAGCATGATTTACATTTTAGATCACATAGGTCAAATTTTGGAATGTTACAATTTCAACTCATTTTTCAAAAAATTTATGTCAATGTATATGACAAGACAAATTTTTCGTTTAGCAAAGTAAGAAGCAAATATCTTATTGTCAGCAAGATTAATTGGACTAGTCACATACCCTGCTGGAGGAGTCAATTGTTCTTCTGTTGCATCGGAGGTCATTGAATCAGAAGGAACCTCAGAAGATTCCTCTCCTTTCTCACTGCTTCATCTTACTAGTCTAGGATGAATTTTGGCAGCAGATTTCTTCTGACCATGTTGTTCCCCCTTGTTGGAGAGTTTCAGAGTTTGGAGCACAACTTTTTCAGCTTCTACTTATTTCTTGTCTCTTTCTTTTATGATAAACTTTGCACCATCATCATCAGATGAGTTTTGAGGAGAAGCAATCATGACTTTCTTCCCCTTTCCTTTGGCCACAACTTTCTTCTTTGGTTGGGGTTCAACAGGTTCTGAGATTGTGAGTGGTTTTTTAGGAGGAGGATCATCCTCTAGAACTTTAGGCTAATACTTCTTTGATCTAGTCTGTTTGCTTGGAGTTTCAATGACAGAGGGCTCACCGGGTAACTTCACTCTGGCCATTTTTGGTGACATAAACGCGGATGGAAGAAATGAGGGTTTTGGATTTCAAAACGCAGATAGTCGAATCAGATTGACTTCGAGGAATAAGGGTTTGAGGCAATGATGAGTGCATTTATACATGAAGTAGCCGTTGAGAGTAACTACCCAGTTATGCATCGAATGGCATCATCAGAATGGGAAATCGTGTCAGAGGATATACTCGTTACTGTAATCCTGCATTCGAATAGGACACAAGACACATTCGAATGATGTCCAAAAAATGCTTTGAAAAAATCCTATCATTGTAATCCCGATGACTAATTCGAATGAGGTCACATGCTCATTCGAATGAATTTCCCAAAAACTTAGAAAAAGATAGGCATTCATTCAAATGAGATAGGTAACTTCGTGTACTCATCTCCAGAGTTCATCCGGATGTGTTGAAAACTAAATCTTCATTCGAATGAGTCTCATACTCATTCGAATGAACTTCCTAAAAAATTTGAAAGAAAAAAGCGTTCATTCGAATGACACTTAGGTTCATTCGAATGAGACAAGCAACTTCGTGTACTCATCTCCAAAGTTCATCCAGATGCGTTGAGAATGAAATCTTCATTCGAATCAGTCCCATGCTCATTCGAATGAACTTCCCAAAAAATTTGAAAAAACAAGCGTTCATTCGAATAACACTCAAGTTCATTCAAATGAGACAGTTAACGTCGTGTACTTATCTCCAGACTTCATCCAGATGCATTGAGAATGTGATATTTATTCGAGTCACATACTCATTCGAATGAACTTCCCAAAAAATTTGAAAAAAAAACGTTCATTCAAATGACACTCAGTTCATTCGAATGAGATAGGTAACTTCGTGTACTCATCTCCAGACTTCATCTGGATGCGTTGAGAATGTGATGTTCATTTGAATGAGTCCCATGCTCATTCGAATGAATTTCTCAGGTTGCAACTGTAAAACTCAACATACCATAATGGAAAATTCATTAATCGGATGGTTCATGTATTAAGGCAATTCATTCGAATGAGTAAGTTGATCATCTGAATGAGACGTGTCAACCACAAAAATTGTGTTAGCCCATGTACAATTTCTTCCACTTTTGAACATTCACATCATCAATAAAATATAAATTACAACCCACATGAAACAATACAAATAATAAACAAGAATACAATTACTAAGGTATTGGGTCAGGAAATAGTTTATTCATTACATCATCTCAGCAAAATCCTAAATGCCTAGATTCCATCTGTTATCTATTAAACTATCCCTACCCCTTCCCCTATCTCGAGTTGGTCTTGATTTCTGTCTACTTGATAAAGCAATCAACATCTTGTCTCTCTTTGCTAGAAGGGAGGATGTGCTTATAGCATGCTCTACCTTTTACTTAAGGCCTGGAGATGTGAATAGAAAATCAGAAGGCTCAGAAGCAGTTGATTCATCACCTTGATACCGTATTAATCGAGAGCTAGTGTGAGTAGAACTACCAGACATGCTCCTTGTCCTGATGTGACACTCATTTGGAATTGGAAATCTAGTCTCAATGTCAGCATGTTGGGCCATGTACTCCTGAGCTATCCCCTCGTTAATGACAACCTGAGAGGTTATACCAAGCTAAAAAACAATATGATTAAGTGGTGTAACTTGAAAGATAAACAACTTGGAATGAGTTGGTGGTAGGCATGCATTATAAATTATTCGTTTAGAGTTGGGATCAATATGAACTCCCATTCTAGTCTCAACTCGACTTCTGTAAAATGCTCGTCCACCCCGTGGTCTTAATGAGGCTTGGGATTGTTGAAGTACAAAGCTTAGTTGAAGTTGAATAGTAAAGACAAAAATGAAACACAACAAAGAATTAAAAAGGAAAAACAAAGCTCACATCTTTGCATGTAGCCCTGTTGTGACCCTCTTTATGACAGATTGAACATTTTCCAGCGAAACCCCGTTTGGACAACTTTTCTGGTGGGGCTGGAGGCAAGTCTAAGGAAGGTTCACCACGATGTTGTGGAAGTTGCTCTAGGCCCTTCTTCTGCCTCGCATGTTCCTCACTCCGTACCCTCTTTTTAATAGGTCTACCAGGGAGTTTACACACAGCTGGTGGTGTCATTGCCTTGAACCTATGAATACCCCAGAAAGCTTTCCCTCTAACAGGTCGAAACTTAAGTCTGTAGCTACTCATATATGCATCTTTATGGTAGAAAGGGGAAATCTGTGTGGCTGGATCTATTTTGGCATGATAAAGTGCACAAATTGCATGTTGACAAGATATACTAGTTAAGTCCCAAATCCTACAAGTGCACTGTTTTCTACTTATGAATACAATATGCCTGTCATCCCCTTCACTCACCTCATATCAATCGTCACCATTAAAGAATACCCTACACCCAATGGACATATTCTTATTATCATCAAACAATGACACACACTTTGGGCTAAAGTTGCCTCTCCACCTACTGACATTTCTATCAACCTCAGCCTACTTACTCATTAATTTCACCCTCATACTATCAAGCATTCCAATAACAGGAAGATATTGAAACTCATCAACCCAAGCGTTGAAACTCTCACTAAGGTTATTGTCTACTATCCATGATGAACTCCTACAACTAAAGAAGGCTCTTACCCAACACTTGGGAGGATATGAAATAACTGCCTTTGCTGCTTCCTTTTTCAGTGCATCAAGAGCTTTTAGGTTGTCATTGAATTGTTCCTCAAATGTGCTCCATGCACATTTGAAGAACAACTTCTTCAACGCATCCCCTCTCCACCTCTTGCTCCAGTTTGCATAAATGTGTCTAGCACACAGTCTGTGCTCAGTTTCTAGGAGTACTTCAGTGACTGCCACAAGCAAACCCTGAAACATAAATTGTTTCCAAATCACAGTTTTGTATTTGTTAAACAGGAGACAATTTGTGGTGTGCTTGTAGCCCTACATTTGTTAAACAGAAATTTTTTAACGCACAAAATCATGGTATAAGATCAAACATTTTGCATGTCAGACATTATTGCTACTCTTGATCCGTCATCTAGGTCTAAAACCTCTTCAGCCATTGAAGAAACCATCACCAATCCAAAGTGTTTTCTTTCTGAGTTATCGCAATAGCTATAGGATATAGAGAATCATCTGAATCTAACCCAATTGCTGTGAGCATATTACCTCGTGCATTGCCTTTTAGAAAGGTCCCATCAACCCCTATGATAGGCCTACATCCTACCTTCTATCCGATCTTTTTAAGAGAGATACCAACCAGTTTTGCAAGAGACATGAAACAAAAAAAAATAAACAAACCGAAAAATTTTAACAGCAAACAAAAGAATGAAACAATTGTTACCTTAGCAGCATTGTAGCAGAGATATAATCGGCTAAACACCCTCTTGCCATTTTCAAAAGCCTTTTTACTTAGCTCAACAGAGACATCTGTGCCCGTGTTAGAATTCCTTAACTCATTACAATATGCCTCCAGATTGTTGTACTCATCTATATAACTTCCCTCCATCTCATGCGCAATTAGTCTTTTGGCTCTTTTGCACTTGTCTAAACTCACATGCAGCTTCAAGTCATCTTCTAGATCCTTCTTCATGTCTGCCACTTTGTATTGTGGCCTCTCTTGCACCTTCCTCTTGAAATGATAGGCCAACCACTTAACTGATGCCCTAGGATTCTTATATATCATAGAGCACCTGTGTTCCAACTGCAAAGTTTTAATTTGCAACCTAGGGTTGGACCCATCTTGTGATGCATACAGTACAAAGGGTACCCCTTTTGACATATTGCCTTAACCCTAAAAGGCTCGCTTTTAATGAGCTTCAACTGCACTTCCGTAGTAATGGCATACTTATCTATATTTGAAATCAACTCCTTCTTATCTTTATATGTCATACCCAATATAAAAAAGCCTTCTCTTGTAGGCCCACATCAAAACAATGTAGTTGGGCACACTTAGTCTACAAAATTCAATTCATTAAGTCCCACATATCAAAACAACGTAGTTGGGCACGCTAAGTCTACAAAATTCAATGCATTAAGTCCCACAGATCAATATCAATCTGAAGCTATAAAATACTCAAATTATTCATAATTAGTACATAATATGACTTGTTTGTTAACCCATGTATTATGCACCAAACCCACCTTGTAACTGAAAAGTAAAGAAACAAAAACAGTGTTTTGTCAAGGTCAAATTAAAGCGTGCATGGATCAAACTATGATCTCCCAGGGTGAACATCGACATGCCTGTTTAGATTAGCGTTGAAAGTTACTTTTCCAATATGATTTACAGTTTATAAGATAAGTATGTAAGAAGAGTTTTATCTAGATTTACATAAATATGATTTTCTAACACTTTGACAAACATGCACTACAGCATTGACATAAATCAAATATCAGGAAGGTTTCTAATAACTTTGACACGTAAATTATCTTCAAGTCAAATTAAATCTAGTTTCCATTCTCATTTTAAATCAGGATGATAAAAAATAAAATTGGATGGTCCAAATATTTCATTTTTTTTATTCCAAAAGATATTTTTATTTTATTATTAAAATCTTGATGTGTGTTTACTGTTTAGCTAAACACATGTATGTTTTCCGAGGAAACTAAACGTGGGCAATAGGAGCAATCATTTCTTATAACACACGTACTTTTTAAAATTACTGTGGGCCTACGAGTAAAGATGGAGAGAAGTTGGGGAAAATGAAGATTTTAGTTCCTAAAAAAGGTCCATAGGCCCATTTTATACGAGCCAAAAATTTGATCACACATAATCATTTTCACAATTTTGGAAAGCTATTTTATAAACAATTTTTATCACTTCAAATCTAAGTGCCAATGCAATCAGAAATTATTATTTAAGTTGCCCTACGATTTAACGATATTGACAACACATCTAACTCCTTTTTGCAATTTTAGTAATGCTATTAACAACTCATTCTTTTGCATTATTTAAGTTATTTTCAACATTTGGAATGATATTAACAAAAATTCTACCCATTTTCATAAGTTTGATAAAATCATTTATAACTATTTGTTATCACTTCAAAACTTGGAGAACTCAATCACTAAGTCATTATTTAAACTGTTTTCTATACTTACAACAATATTGATAACACTTTCAGATATTTTTACAACTTCAATAATACCATTAATAACTCATTCTTTTGCATTATTTAAGTCATTTTGTCTACATTTGCAATGATATTAACAACACATCTAGCAATTTTCATAACTTTGATATTAATTTATAACTATTTTTTATCACTTCAAAATTTGGGGAAAAAAATCAATGAGTAATTATTTAAACAGTTTCCTAAATTTAGAATGAAATTGACATTATCTCAAACAATTTCACAATTTCAATAACGATGTTAACAACTTAATTTTTTTTACATTATTTAAGTCATTTCTTACAAAAGAATGATTTGCAAAATTGTAAATAGTTGTAAATAACATTACTGAAATTATGAAAATAACTATAAATGTTGTCATTTTCATTATTCAATGTGGCACCTTCCTTCCCCTTTCCTAAAAAACCCTCAAGGGCAATTTCATCTTTTTGGACAAGTATTAAAATCTCATATTCCTACCATCTAACTAATATCTTATTTTCCTTATTAGAATGACCTTTTTAGAATTTCAAAATTAAAGTGTTATTTTTGTGGGATTTTCCCTATTCATTTTGTGTAGTAGGAGAATTCATGAGAAATTATATGGCTAAAAATCATGAGAACGTAAAAGCAGGGTAGCTATTCTGAATGCAAGTAGTATGAATGCCTATAATTTGATCTGATGCATGTAGTTAAACATCATATATTAGATTTCTCATGTAAAATTAAAAATATCCATTTCAGCTCGACTAAATAGGAGAAAAACATAAAAAGGTTAACAACAAGAGGTCATGGTTGTGGTCACTTCCTCCTCAGTTGAGGAGCTGAAATGAATTTGTAATTTTTGTATAACAAAATAAATATGTTTTTTCTCATTCCAACAGCATAGGTTAATTAGGCAAAGATATTTTTAGTGTTTGTCTCACCCTTTATTAATTGTGTTGCAAATTAAGACCATTCAAT
>QFDD01007172.1:0-14737 GCA_006871305.1 Vachellia collinsii
AGCTTCCCTGGAGAAGAATAATTCCCTAATTCCAGTTGACTGTAAAGATTGACAATAGACATTGGGTTGTGTTCTTCAGCTAATCAAATTTTCATCAACTTAACATACCCACAAAATTGGTACACAACTGGAATTTGGTCGTTAATTTTACACTTAAACCATAGGCAGACATCTGATAAGAATCAGTACATGGAAACTCCTTTTACAGATCACATTATTGAAAATAAGAAAACAGAAATGCTATGCCCATGCAATAAGAGAGAGAAATTGATGTGTCTTCATCCAGAATTGCATTAAGAAATCAGGCTATACCGCAAGCACACATACCTGAACAGCTTCTAGCTCCTTGCACATGCTTTATCTCTCTTGATTAGCATCTACCCCAGATGACTGAACAGGCCCTTGAATATAGCCTCATCAATCTCAAAACTAGTTTATCTCATTTTCTAGCAGTTCTACAACATTTCATAGATGAAGCAAGACTATAATTTATGTACTACGTACTAGAAGCCCCTTCTTAAAGGACCAGCTCCCATATGACATACAATAATAGTCATGATAGCTGTAACAAAACTGCAAAGATAAATGGAAAATACAAGAAGAGGAGAAGCATCCAATTCGGAGAATAGACAGCAGAAGCAAAATTAGAGAATTGAACAGATCCAGTAAAGCTTCCAGAGCTTCCAGCAGCATTGCCCACTGGATTTGTACTAGGGGTAGCAGTGTTCTTGCAAGAACCCGAAGGTGCTCCAGCCTGCAAAATTAATGTAATTATATGATTGTCTACAAGCATTTCTTTTCATCAAAATTTTCAGGTAAAAGCTGCAGTAGCAAGTAGAAACCTACCTACATCCAGGATTCCATCATGTTATCAAACCACTGGATATGCAGAAAATAGGAATATGAATCTACCGTTGCCCAAATGTGTGCCACATGATTTGGATTGATACAATTCAAATTTCTTGCACTTTAACACTCTGTTTGGATAACCCTAGTATTTAAAAGTTGTGTGTGTGTCTATATAATTGCCAATGTCTCTGCTACATATGTGTGTGTAGGTGCACTCACTCGTGTAAGTGCATGCATGAGTGTCCTTATATGAGCATGTGTGTGCAAAAAATGCCACGAGAAGCTGATGGTGCACAGATGAGGGAGAAGAAAATTTTCAAATTCTACCTATAGTGGTGAAGCTTTTGTTTCTTCCAAAAGTATTCAATTAGCACAGAAATTTAAAATTCATTGAAGGAATTTTCCAATGAAGTAGTAACCTCAAAGAACCACCCCGCCCCAAAAAAAAAAAGCATACTCCACCCAAACACACTGCAAATGATTCCAAGAACTTAGGATGCTTATTAGAGAGACAAAATAGATTTCAAACATATTAATATTCTTCTATGACTAAACCTTTCTTGCCATCGTCTCAAGTCAAGATCATTTGACCTATTGAATGGTTGTTATATACAAAAACTATTAAAAAAATCATTTATGTAAAAGGAAGAGTAGGTGTGGCCAAAGCAAAAATTAAAGGAAGAGTAGGTTGAGTTTCATTTGTTGACTGCTGACTAGACAACCAATTGTCTTGCATATTCAGGAAGACTACCTGCATTAAGTTGATGTTAGTTCCAGTAGATATTTTATAGTCATCCTTCAAATAATATTGTTACGAACCACAGACTCTGACACTTCTTGTTTAAGTTGAACAATGAAAAATGAAGATATTCGGGAAATTTTCTGCCTATTGAAAAAGTATACCCACTTCCACTCACTAGTTTATGACCAGAAGATAAATGTAAAAATGAAATTAGCAGGGTACAAAACATAGTTCACAAATGGAGGTTAATGCATATTTGGATGAGCAAAGCATACAAACCTGGCAAGCGGTGACTGTACTGCACCCACACAATGAGGGGCCATTCATTTTATCCACGAGATCAAAAACACCACCTCCATCACTCCTCTGCATGGAATTTCACTCAGAATTGCAAGACGTCTAGTTTAAAAATATAAATAAAAAAACGAATGCCTTAAAAGTATATAAAAATAACAAATACCATGTAAAAATTAACTGCTACAAAATTGGGAAGCACATTCCCTGCAGCTTTGTAACATGTATTCACCATCTCTGCAAGTGGAGCTGAATGCTCCTTGCACGAATCAGCTTGAACTGGATAAGTTGGAAAGTAATTCTGCAAGAAAAGTGATGCACTCCTAGAGTTCAGGGGCTTTGATTCTTTTCTATGTGGGCAAGATCCCGGTTGAACCCCGGGATCTCCAGCTGAAAGTTATTAAAGAGGTTTTCATTAGTATCATGTACTATAGAAAATGAAAATATACGAGTTACAAAGATGTTGTACATACACTCATTTTCAACCATGTACTTCCACTGGTAAGCTATTCGTTCTTCGGCTTCCTTTGAAGCAACAGAAGTAAAAACAAGAAGTCGGTGATTTGCTTGAACCATTTCGGTTACAGTAGGCCAATCTTGGCCCTTTTTTGGCATCTTAGACACGGGAAACCAATATTTATCAAGCCCAGCATTAGTGAATAAATTAGTCAACCCCTTAGGAGTGTGTACATAGTCTTCAATTATAATGGTGACAATCTCCGTAGGGTTTTCAGTCAGGAATGCCTCTACCTCTTTTAATGTATTGATTGCAGGTTGCTGTGATAGTTTTTATGAACATATTAGAAAATGCGCCACTAAAGACTAACCATGGAAGCAAATTTAGATTCTAAAACAAAAAGGGTTGAGGATTAGATTACAAAGGCGGTGAAGTTGAAGCATTGCCCCTTGAATGAGTGGCAGAGCCAGATATCATTCTGGAAGTCGTACATGTCTAACATCAGTCCCCTCACTCCATTCTAGGAATATCCACAAAGCAAATGTATCAGAACGACATTAGGAATAAATCATGATGTAATAACAACAAAGGAACAGACGAATAAGATTTCATAATCTTGTACGGCTGTCACTGGTCACTGTCAGTGACGGTTCAAAAAGGAAATCCTCAACTGAACTGAATGAGAATGCAAGCCATGGTGCAGCTAAAAACAGGTCAAGAGATAAGCAAAAATAAAAGAGTAAATCCAATTCAATCCATGAAAAAGATAACTTTATGTTTTAGCCCTTACAGGTTAGAATCCGTTATATTGAATTGAGGATTAACATACAGTTACAAACTTTGAGGGAGTAACTCATGTCAAGGAATGAATGTATTGAGGCGTAATCTTTGAAAGACAAGATTGTGTATTTACTCAGTAGAAAGTACCGGACAAAACAAGAAAAATGATCAGGTGTTAAGTTTGCATCTTCATTGGTCTTCCCCCATACCTTCAACTGGTTGGTCACAGTATCTTCTTGATTGTAAAGTGTTAGCCTCTGAACGCCCGGCAAAGGCGGTGCATCAACGATGCTGAATGAGTTGTGAGTGACAATCCACGTGTACTTATTGAATGGCAAGTTATTAATCTACATAACAAAAAAGCAAAAGCTCAGAACAAAAACAGCGCAGTCTACCGCCAAATTCGCAAAAAGACTACATCAAATAAAACAACAAACTCGAGAAGTATATCTCAAGAAATAAGACTCGTTTTCACTAAATGTATAGGCAAAGATCATTACTATAGCTGTAGGAATGGTGGCTTGACCTCTGGTGCAGACAGGTTGCGTCCTACCCAGAGGAGGACAGTTGCCACAATAAAGACCTGGGCCGCAATCTGTAGCCGCCGAACATGGCTCCAGAACCTGTGAATTACAGTGAAATTTAGCTCAATTTCGAAGAGAGAAAAGGGGGAAATCCACGGATCTCATGGAAGCCAAAGAACCTGGCAATTGCCATTAGAGCAGGCAATGGAAGTGGAGAAGAGTAAAGAAAAGAGTGACAGAAAGAGGAAGCCAAAGCCAATGGAAGGTGCTCTGCATTTGCTATGGAAGCACATGGCAGGTAGCCGTGCAGTTCAGAGACCAGAAGCCACCGGCACAGAGAGAGAGAGAGAGATTTTCAGAGCGAGAATGATATCGAAGAATGCTTTTGCGGTTTTCACTTGCCGCACTTTTACAATAAAAAGAACAAAAATTAGTCCATAGTCATGAAGGACGTGGTAACTTTTTATGCTTTTTTATTCGGACAAGTTGACGACATCGTTACAACTCAGGTCAATACTAATTAATTATGCTAAATCGTAAGATTCCGTTAATTCTTTTAATAGATTAAAAAGATTAAAAATTAAATAAATAGTATATATTCTGAAATATGTTTATATCATTAAATTATATAACAATTTATAAGTTAAAAAATTAGTTTAAAAAAATAATAAATATATTATTTGATTAGTTTTTTTTATTTCTAAAAAAAATCAACTGACTACAATTAGTGACCAGAAGTAGTATTAACTAAGAGAAGGTTATATATTTATTATATATTTTAATTTAGGAATCCATTAACAAAAATATGGGGAGGACATTGAATATAATGAATTATTAGAATTGGTGCCACTCTCAGAAAGTGTCCACCGAGTGTCTCCCCTGCTCTGTATCATTTCCACATGGTCGGGTTCCTGCCACCTTGTTCTTCCCGGGGGATGGGGAAGCCACAGTCTTGGGATGCTTATGGAGTCACCCCACAAGAAATTAAAGTTCAAGAGAAAAAATCAATTATACAAAAAAAAAAAAACTTTTAGTCTATATATACATATAGATATATATCAACCATTCTGAATCTTTTAAGAATAAATGAACGGACAAAAATAATATGTATACATCCTTGGACAAAGTTGAGTAATTGCAGATTAAATAATGGGATATACATTATAAATTAAAAGTATACTAGCATTTTAAATTAAATCAACGGAAGTATTTTATAATATGTATTTTGTACAGACACAGAAAAATATTTATTGGTCCAATACAGGGTATTCTTACACTTGAATACTTTAAAAGCTGCATGTTTTCCTTGTTTATGATGCTAACCCCATTAGATTTTACTCTTGAATTCTTTAAGAGTTACATGTCTTCCTTGATCATATCACCAAGATGCAGCATTTACTATGGAACTCGAAAGTATTCAATGACGCTTATTCTATGTTAACAATACTTTAGCCTAGAAGTAACTAAGCAGAACTCTAGTAAAATTAACCAACTGAATTTCACGTGCAATATCCTTTCAGCCATTCCGTGCATACTAAATATACTATGTCACCATATCAAATGAGCATCCCTCAATTAAACAGTTTTTTTTTTCTCGGGCTAAATACAAGCATCTCATTAATGCATAATTAAAATATTGGTACAATATGCACACATCTCTTTTAGAAGAGATTCCAATCTTGATTTATCACATTTTAAGGAATTAACCAATTTTGTTACACCCAACTCCCATTCATAATTAAAAGGAGTTTTAATTTAAGTTAACACATTTCCACATATCCAAAATAGGCATGACAAATTCCATCGATTTTATATTTGATTCAGCAAAGCTTCCATCTTCCATCCGGGATGGTTAATTCAGCAGATTAACATGAAAATGGTTCCTTTACAATGTAAAGTTACCTGTGAATTGAGATTGATTCATCTACCTATCCAAAGAATGAAAAAGAATTGAATTTGAATTTCTTTCTCATGAGAAAACAAATCCCCTCCCATTAGGTAAGCTTCTTTGCACAAGCACCTGGAGAAGAGCACCTTTTCCCTCCCATTAAGCAAGCTTCTTTGCACGACCACTTGAAGGACCACCATCCTCTTTTTTTGAGCCAGATGCCTCGGGCTTTCGAGCCCAGGCAGGAGCTCTATCGGGTTCATAGCGATAATCATAAAACAGTTCCTCCCCGGCATTAATTCGTTCCTTGGCAAAAATGCCTACCCTGTGATCCCCAGCGACCATTATAACCTGATGCAGATAATGGCGTTGTTAGATTGACACCCAAATGCCCTTGCATGGCCATACAATGTGAAATTAAATCAAAGTATCTGATAAGAAGTCAGATTAATGAAACTACGAACTAAATAAATACCTTTGCATAGCAATTTGGATCAGGAGAATGATTGGCAAACTTCAATTTGTCACCCTTCCGATAAGCATCAAGAACAAACTGCACATAGCAAATTAACAATCACATGAAATTATTCATCACTCCGTTACATTTGATGCATGCATGACTGGAAAACAGTAAAAGTACTATCAACTTGCCTGATCATTCAGATTAAAGAGAAAAGATGAATTCTCACGATCATATATCTTTCCACGCTTATCTGCCTCCCTATGCGAAATTAACTCCCCAGTATATTCTCCAAGGTATTCGTGCTTCCCGACACTGTTCTGGAGAGTAGCAACCAGATTGCGTCAGTGGGGAATAAATTTGAGATGGCAACACTACAGAACCATGGTTAGACAGTTACCTTTAAGAAGGCTCCCCATCCAGATACATCAGACCTTCCAAGAAGAACCTGTAAGCATATTGGATTATAAGTTGCCACCATTACGAATATAAAAATGGTTAAAACAAAATAAAAATAAAAATGGAGAAGAACGCCCACTCCCCAAGGTTAACACAGACATACGGTTGAGTTACATTGAAAGATTAAAATCCGTACTGACATTGCTGAGACTGTGACAACCATCCACAACGGGACTAAAAAACAAAGGATTTTTCCCCAGTTCGCCAAATTCCCATACTAACTCTGGCAGGCTCATTAGGTAGCATTCCCTTTCGTCAGGATTTTGTCTGCAGAAGTTTGATGAGCCTAAATTCCAGTTCTAATAAATTATTGAGAATTTCATTTCTCAGATTGATCTCATCCACTCCTCTTAATTATTAAAAAATAAGTCTGAACTCATTAAAATTCATATTTTAATGAAAGATTTTCCTTTTCAGAAGGAAAGGAGAGCATTAGCCTCCATACCTAAGCGTGGACATTTGAAGGAACGATGAGAAAAACAGAAAAATACCCTTTGCTGCTGTTTGAGGAGGAGTTTCATATTCCTACATTCATAATTATCACCCCTTTGGCTAGGAATCCCAAGAGTGCCATCACCACATCTGCAAAATATTATCAATAAAGAATGGAAGAAACAAGTGTGTCATACAGATGCTGCATAGTGACGAGAAATGCTTAATATCATAAACATTCCTAAACTACCAGTTAAAGTACATAAATGAAATTATTATCAAAAAAAAAAAGTACATAAATGAAACAGGAAGGCAAAAAGTCTCAAGAACACAAGCGGAACCAATTTCTTTCAGATCCTCATTTGTTATTTAGCCTATCAAGAGGGAAACGAAAGAAATTTATAATCAAACCAAAAGCAAACTAACAAACCTCAAGCTCACATATAGTTGAACATTTGTCAAACAAACCATCAATTCAACAAATGAAACAGTGACCAAATTAACAAAACAGATTCAAAATGTTTTAAAAAGCATATAAAATTGCTCCCAAATAAAAATACTGAGTAAAATTACCAAGACAGAAACATGGGGATATACAATGCAAAACAAAATCTTACCCAACCCAACAATTCCTACAAACATCAGGATCACATTCCCTATCTGCAGCAAAGCATGGGCATTGTCGACTTCGGCATTGACTCTTGGCACAATGACAGCCACGAAACCGATTCTTGCAACTCTTGGGGCATCTGAAGTCCAATAATAAATAACCATTCATTAGCATTAGATGAAAATGCAGGCAGGTGAGTAGGCATGCCATTGGACTAATGCAACCTTTATATGTCAGCAATAACTATAGTACCCAGGATTCATCACACAGTGATAGGAACCCAGTGGTCTTTAATAATTTATTTTAGGAAGAAGCTATTTATATTTTGTCTTATTATGTGTCTTGTGTTAATTGTTACAAGTGTCCTATGTCAGTTATTTTAAGATAATGTTAGTTAATGTCAGTTTTATCTGTTTAAGGAAGAGTAGTTATTTGCAGTTACTGTATTAGGGTATAAATATCAGACATGTGCTCTATCAATGACATGGATGAATGAAAATATTATTCAATGAAATTGTCTATCATCTTCCTAGAACTAGATTTTGGTTCTAGCCTCCTCTCTTCTTCTCTTCCTTTCTTCTTTTCTCTCTATTCCTTTCATTCTTCTCTTTTCTCTAGGATTACAGATTCTCGTTCTAGAGTTCCTCTTCTTCTCTACTCTTCCTTCTCTCTCTCTTCACCCCTTCTACTATTTCTACTTCTAATTTCCAGAATATAACACACAGTGGGCATCTGGAATTAATTTAAAAGCTTACCCACAGTACTTCTCACAGCAGGTTCCATTTTGAAGACAAGGACACTGCTTTCCGCAAGCTGATTGGCAACCACATGGGTTATATTGACGACAGGGCTGATCCTTTCTCTCTGTAATCCTTTTCCTGATTGAATGATAAGCAGCAGATTTCCAGGTATACTTCAATCGACGAACTCTTCCTCTTCTACGCAAAAACCTTGATCTTCGTCTGAGTTCATTGTTACCCTTAAAATCATTTTATGTTACCAGAATTTGTTAGGTGAGTGGCATGTGTAACAAAGTGCGAAGCATAAAACTGCACAAAACATAGTTGCATTTAAGTCAACCTTAGAATAGCCCTCCAGAAGGGAATTTGCAGCATCACCAACAGGACCTGGCATCTTTCCCTCATTACAATTTATATATTGGAAAACCTCCCAACATGTCTTCAGACCAGTTAAGAGATTCCTCGCTATTAAACAACTGCAGGAATGATCAGCAGTCAGTAGCAGAAACATTCGTGCTTAAAGAAATTGCAGGGTCATGCCCTATCTCCCCCTATATCATGGTCAATGCAAGTGACTAAGTTGAACATAAGCTAGCACTAGCTAAGCACAAGTGAGCAAAGTGGAACTTTCTAAAATATTTGAGTATCGACCAGAGTGGACCCAAACCACGTGTATAACTATAATTTACTCATTGATTAGATGATTAAATCCTGCATACGTCCAAATAACATTCAACTCAGAAAAATGGAGGATTGAGATATCAGTGGGATAAAAACAATAAACTATGAACAACATGGAACCAAATACTTCCACATTGTAGACAACTATTTCTCACAAAGCAACTAGAGCTAACCTTATCTCCAGATGAATGCTAACATCAGTGATCATGGATGTTAGTTTCTACAGTAAGTATTGATTAATAATTGCAACTTTCACTTATGATGAGAAAAGTACAGGCATCTCCAATCCAAAAATGTCGACAGCATACACTGACTGACCTGTTTCTACCAAATATTTCCAACCCTTTGTCTAGAAGTGCTTTTTCAAGAGTTTTCCATGATTTAACATCAGTGAATTCTTGATTGCGTATATTCTCATTCACGCACACTTCTTTCCTCAGGTTCTCGTCATTATTTGTGACTGGGGGATCAGGGACCATCTCATTTGAAGAATGATCAAGAGCTTCACCCTAAAATATATCGAGAATGCCAGAAATTAGACCTACTGTCAAAAATTCAATTTTATATTAAGAAAACCAAGACTTTTCATATATCTAGTAAGACATTAAAGTAATAATTCAGTTAAACTAAGAAAAACACTCACAATGGAATCAGAATCAGATGCAACTGTTTTCTTCTGCCTCTTCTGCATGGAAACTAGAACACGTTCTGCCACTCGCTTACTGTTCCTCTTACTAACTCCACTTTTCCCCATCGCTTTAGTTTTAGGTGTTGACTGGGAAGGTGAAGCAGTATTCTGTCCTGGGCCATTCTCTGAGTCACTACTCTCAGATATGTTCTTTGCATTTGAGGAAGCACTTTCACTTCGGCTGCACTTCAGTCGCCTTCTTGCAGATGGAGTACACAACTTCTTCCTAGATGATTTTTGCATCCCAGCACCACTTGAGCATTTCTCTTCAACATCACCTAGGGCAGAAGAGGTAACTTTGGCAAATCTTTCAGACTTCAGCACCTATATGTTACCAAGTTTAAGCACCTTATGTGACTCTTCACAGAAACTTCAAAAATAGATTCCTGGAAGAAATGAAAGGACAGAACTTGGATGCCGTTTTAACTTTTGACGTCTTTGTTATCAGCCTCTAAAAATAACATCTAGATTCTTTTTTTATTACAGCTCAACTTTACATGATTCGGTCTTTAAATTTTCCTTTGTATATCATAAGTTCATTGGGTAACTTGAATATGGAACAGTTAAACTTTACCTAAATCTAGTCCGAAAGCAAATCTAAATTCATACCAATTGAAAGCAATTTGGTCCACATGATGCATTTTCGGCATCAGAAGGCATCCAAGCAGGTTGTTTCTCAGCCTGTCAATGAACTGAGTTAAGATATATCTTGATTAATGCATAAGAAATTACTAACATTTAGAACTTACAGGGAAGATGAGATCCTGTGAACATCCATGCAATCTACAATCAAAAGCCTGCTAAGTAAAATAAAACGCACAATAAATGAGATGTACAAAGTTTATGAAACTACATGTAATTAAATAGGCATGCTTGAGCTTACAAGACATCGTCGACAAAAGAGATTGTCAAAGGAATCCAGAGCTGCTTCAAGATCCTTGTCCAGAAATGAATTTCCGCTTTGAGAGCTTTTTTCATTGTTGTCATAACTGAGCACTTCATATCTTGCCTGCACAAGATGTTTGATTGTGTTTCATATTTCTGTAAAGCCAGCACAAAGAAAATGGGAAACAGCTGGCAAAAGCTTACTCTCCAACCAGTTCTCATTAGAATAATTGAAAGAGGGTGGAAGTAGAAAAGACATGAGAGAACAAAGCGAATATAATAACCCATACCTTAATGTCACAAGCGTTTCTAGAAAAACATCGGGCTAGTGATTCCACAACAAGATCTGACAAACCAAATTTTTTGATAGTCATGCTGTAAAAATTGAAGCACACATCACATAATATAAAAAAGATGCTGCCTATCATACAACAAAAATAACAATATGCAACACCATGCAACAAACTAGTTTAAACACTAATTTCATTTGCTACAAGAGAACATGGAAGAATCAAAAGAAACCATATAGAATCTAAAATTATGGCAGAAGACTTGAAAATGAATGCCAAGTATGGACCCCAAGTGGAAACATAAAAATCAACCAAAATGAAAAATCTAGCATATCATCTTTCCCATTAAAAAGTTTTGGAAAAAAAAATAACTAACCCAGAAAATTATTATATGGGAAATATTATGGATGAACATGGATTGAATGATAGAACAATTAAGCATAGGCTGGTTTCATTTCCCAATACAGTATCCCACAAATTTAACTGACCAAGGATCTTGTTTCTATTTTTCAGGCATTCCAAGAACAGAAAATTATTGCCATTACATCTGGTCAGAATCCCACTTTAAGTGAAGTGAAAGATGACTAACGTGGTTACATAAATATGGTACAGTAACATTAAGAGATTTAGAAACCTGTATTGTTCATATTATATACATAAATAGTTAGCAATTCAAAGCAGCGATAGCAATACAATCTATACAAATCATCAATCGCCTGCTGTAAAGAAAGACTTAAAGAGCATGATCAGAATTGAATTAGTTGTAACAAAAGCAAGGGGTTGGATCTGGTCATACGAGAATGAAAAGGTTTGACATTAGACTGCACAAGATATTGACAAAGATCCACCTAAAAAATGATGCATAATTGAGACAGCGGAAGTTGCCCCAATCAACAAAAAGATAGAAATTCAGGTTAACAAACATTTGAAAAACTAAACAAGAGATAGAAAACTTGTCAAATAATAACAAAGCAGACAAACCAACAAATGGAAGTTATTACTCCATACATATTTTCGTGCAAGAAACAGAAACCAAAGATAAGGAAATCATACAAAGAATTTTGTTAGCAACAATTTTTTGCTATTTACTAAGCAATACAAACCGAAGTATATAATCTTCCGATTCCACAAATTCTCTTTCTTCTTTATCCTCTATTATTTCCTCCTCACTATCACTGCAAATAAGTGCTTCTCCACCAGTTTGATCGTAGTAAATTCGCCTTCGTCCTACCACTGACTGATCCTCAGTCATTCTTTGATTTCTGCACAAAAAATGATAAAGGTAATAAATATCTTCAAAATATAATTTTATGTACGCTTAGTCACATTTTGAAGTCATATCTTACATTATATTGTACTGGAATAGAAAGAAAAGCAAAAGTTTAGTGCAATGCAAAAGGTGAAGGGTAAAAGGGAAGAGGCTTGCTTGATTGCTCCAGAAAGAAAACAATAACTAATTATATTGACAAACTAAAAATCCTTCAAATGCTCTCTCCTGTAAATTTCCTTTAAAATACTTGTAGAACTCAAGGGTTGGATTGTCCAACAGATGGAGATATGAATTATAATTCAATCCAGCAAACTTATTAACCATCAGCAGAAAAGAACAAAAAGCAACCAGACTCTTGACCACTACACTTCTTGATCTTCAACCAACAGATGGTGTGTAGGCAGTGTTTGCCAAATATGTCTACTGCCGAACTATGATGTTAATTGATGGGCACTAAAATGAAGTGACAAAGCTTCCTTCAAAAAGCTAGCCATTGAGGTGGAAAATCAACCTCAATTGAATCAGTCCACTAGACATATTAACCATCAATAGAAAAGGGGGAGAAAGCTTATTCTTGCAAGCGGAGAGAGCAAATGCAGAGTATCTCAACAAACCTGTCCAGAAAAATCCATGTAGTGTATGGAGGTAACCTTTTTACTTCAGGAAGTTTAACAGGGCGAACAGCATTTTTTACAGCTACATTAGAACCTAGAAGAACAGCTGTAGAAGCATGGTTATCTTCAAGATAGCCATTGCTCTCTTTATCTCCTTTACTTGCATGAATATCATTGTGCATGGCAATTGCATCTTGTTGCCTCCTTGTCAGTAGGTCCAGACTTCTCTGTGTAACAGTATTGCTGCAGGTTCTTTCCATTGATAACTTATAGAGATGGTTTGTAACACCAACCAGCTTAGCTTTACTTTCTTCCATCGTTTTCTGATATACAAGCACATATAAATTCACTGTGTCATGGCTTGTGAGAGTTAATCAAGAAGTCCAAATAAAACCATTGATGAATTAGAATTATGGGTAAGCTATCAAACCTTTATGGAGATACCCCTCTCAGCAGCGACTTGTTTTTTCAAAGAATCAATAACCAATTGCACATCCTTAGGAGTATACTCTGTGTCTTGCTCTCTCTTTGTCTGTATCAACTATCAAAAATAGAAGGGGGGAAAATCAACTTACTTCTTACAAGTTTGCAGCTACATTATTAAGAAAAAGAAATCATATAAACACCCCAGAAATAGTGTGATTACATCGTTGCAGGGTGATTCCAAAAAAAAAAAAGCCGAAATAATAAACTTCGGCAGTTAAAGGACAACGAGTGCATGGATTTCGACGCGACAGCCATATTGTGCCAGATTAACTTGCCAATGTGCTGGATGAAGACTAAGCCTCAAATTGGTGATCTCGTTCAAGTTCAACAAAGTTAGCAATCATGTTCAGTACATGTTTCTCAATATCTATCCTGATTTCATGCTCATGCATGTTCGTAGACAAAATATCAAGTTATCAACAAAGTTAGATGAGGCATTCACAGCGTAACTGCAGAAATTTGTCAGAGTAATAGCCTCCCCAAATCATTTTATGTTCAAAGGACTTGGGGATGAAAATAAGAGCTTAAGCCATATATTAAATTACATTAGACTTAATGGAAACATTATAGTCTCCCCTAGACGCCAAAAAGGTGAATAAACCCTTGAAGAAGCTACACAGTCACAATGCAGCTTCATCTCGACTCCACCTATCTTGACAAGCATTTAAAGCACTCATCCTCAGAGGATTGTTATGAAGTTCTCGCATTGAAAATCGATGAGCCAACATAAATGGAGCCGAAACATGCCCATAAATGATGCAGATTAAATGCATCATTTATTGAGGATCTGAGTCTAGATGAGAACATCCACCCGAAGTCGGAACGAGAAAAATACCACAAGCTTCCGAGAGGACAGGAGAATGAACTCATTCAAGAGAAACTAGAGAATGGGAAAGCATACCGATTGACCATTGGGAGAGTCTGATGCGTTCGCAGAGGCGGAAGGCAGAGGCGCCTTCGACGACGCCATTGACGTCGGCAATGCTGGCGAGGTCGCTACGACCCGATTCGGCAATGGGGAATCGGATCGAGATCCAGTTTGAGTGGTGCGACGGGAGGAATGGGATGAGCAGTGAAATTGGCGGGGCGAGTAGAAACCCTAAATCAGCCTCCAATTCGGAAATTGTGTTGACGCTTTCAGTTTTCCTCGAGCAGCTTTGACGACACTTTTTTTTTTCCCTCAATTTTATCCACAGTATCTAGTTGTGTAGTTCTGAAAGTGAAATGGGGGGAACCCGATTTTGAATTATATACTGTGCAAAGCCCTCTCTCACCCTTCCCTTCCTGTTTCCTTTCCTGGTGTTATTATTTTTATTCCTAATTTTCTCCAGATTCCTTCCTCCATTATCTTCATTTTCCTGTCTTTTTTATTTGGTTCATGTTAAGGTCATGTTATTTATCTTTATCATATTAAGTTCTTCAATCACATCATAAATACTAATTTAAAATGTTATTATTTAACTATAAATCAACATGAAAAAAATAAAATGTGTCTATATGTGATTAAAAAACTTAAGATAATGTATATAAAAAATATGATATATGTTTTGCCCTTTTGTATACCCTACCTTTGTAGTCCCGTTGGCTG
>QFDD01007173.1:0-14636 GCA_006871305.1 Vachellia collinsii
TATGTGCGGTCTAAAAACTCTTCTTTTTAGACCGCACGGATCCATGTGTGGTCTAAAAAGTGTCTTATAGACCGCACGGATCTACGTGCGGTCTAAAGAACCTTCTTTTTTAGACCGCATGGATCCACGTGCGGTCTAAAAAGAAGACTTTTTAGACCACACGGATCCACATGCGGTCTAAAAAGGAGAGACTTCCTTTTTAGACCGCATCCATATGCGATCTAAAAAATACCTACTTTTTAAACCGGTCTTATCTAAACCGCACATATATGCGGTTTAAAAAATCTTTTTTGTGCGGTCAAAAAAGCATTTTTTGCATTAGTGATACGAATTACTTCTTTTTGAACACCATCCACACCAAGGATCGGAGAATGTGTTGTGTGTAAAACTTACATTCCAAAAGAAGGTGTGTGGAAAGAAAGAGAAAAAGGCTTACTTTTGGGTTATAGTACGATGATACTTTTTCCTTATTTTGATTATTTTGAGGAAATATTATGTTATCATATAGTTTTGAGGATGGTAAGATCAAAAAGGTTCTTTTTCTTATCGAAGTTACAGAAAATCTGGATGAATTACATGTTGTAAATATTGTGTGGGTGTGTCAAAGGAAGAGTCCCACATTATTTAGGATTGTGGGATCTAAGTCTGATAAATATTATATTGTACTAATAAATGAATCAAGAGGAGGAAAGAGCTTGCATATGATAAAAGGCTACTGGACACAAATCTGACAATTTTCCCTTACCCTTTATATGCAAGTTAAATGCATATTGAGCACCTTTTTATTAAAAGTTTTATAGAAATAAAAAAAATACTATTTTTATAAAGCTTTGACTAGGAAATTTCTGCCATTGATGTGGAGCCCAAAATTTGAAATGGCTAATCAGATAAGCTGATTTTTTGGATCAGCAATTATACCTTTTAATACAATATAATGTGTGTTTAAGTACATATACATTGGGGAAGCTGATTTTTTGGATAAACAATTATACCTTTTAATGCACTATAATGTGTGTTTAAGTACATGTACGTTAGGGAGGAAAAAAAGGGCTTTAATGTGTTTTCAAATTCATAATTGTCAGCTTTTTATTTAATGAGAGAGTTGACATTTTAAATTGAATTTTTATCACAATTGATTGCCTTATTTCAAATCCATCTATGGCCATTTAATGCTTGTTTTTTTATTATTAAATCAATGCCATCATTGTACTTGATGGCCAATATTCAAAAAGAAAAAAAACTGATTCAATAAAAGTAGATAAAAGAAACATACGGTTTTTTCATTGTTATGGTTTTATGACTTGGTTCAAAAAATTCATCTATTCATTTTCTTTTTGATGACCAAATATCTTTTAGGTGGTAAATAGCTTTGTAGTTGTGAATATAATAAGGGTCTCGAATGAAGGGCTTAATAAACAGCACTTGAGTTTTCATGCATCTCTCTTCCTCCTCTAGCATATTGTTTTACCTATTGAGTTACATTATTTTTCTGCTGTTCTGCTCACCCTATCTTGCAGAAAGAATCCATTTAATCTGGGGAGTGCCGCACCTTGCTTAGCCGGTAGTTGCGGAATAGCTTTTAAGGACGGTGTCTTTGGACGCGACTCGCATTAAATTATTTTTTGCAGGTGTTATTTTCTACAATCTTAAGAGCTAAACATTATCTTTTGCTTACTTTATTGATTCTTTTGATATATGGCATGCTAAATTAGGGCATATAGATAGGTCCTATATAAAGAGATTGCAACATCTTGGGTTAATATCAAAATTTAAAAATAATGGTATTAATAAATGTGAGGTTTGTATAGAAACTAAGCAAGCTAAGAAAAATCATTTTGCTACTAAAGGAGAAACTGAGTTGTCCTTAATTCACACTGATTTAGGGGATTTGAAACAGACTGAGACAAGAGGTGATAAAAGATATTATCTAACTTTTATTGATTATTTTTCAAGATATACTAGAGTATATTTATTTCAAAATAAAGATGAAGCTTTTGAAAAGTTTATTTTATATAAAGCATAAGTAGAAAATCAACTTAATAGTAGACTTAAAAGAGTTAGGTTGGATATAGGAGGAGAATATTTATCTTTAAATAATTTTTGTGAAAAAGAAGGAATAATTCATGAAGTAACTCATCCTTATTCACTAGAGTCTAATGGTGTTGCAGAAAGGAAAAATATAACTTTAAAAGAGATTATGAAAGCTTTTCTTGTAAGTTCTACTGGACCTGATAACATGTGGGGTGAAGTTTTGTTATTTGCTTGTTTTTTACAAAATAGAATTCTCTATAGGAAAACCAATAAGACACCATATGAGATGCGGAAAGGTTTTATGCCTAACCTTCAATACATAAAAGTGTGGGGGTGTCTTGCTAAAGTTTTATTGCCTGATTCTAAAAGGAGAAAAATTGGTTCCAAAACTTCTAATTGCATGTTTATTGGTTATGCTCAATAAAGTGCTGCTTATCGTTTCTTAGTTTTGAAAAGTGATGTTTTGGATCATGACACAATTATTGAAACAAATGATGCAAAATTTTTTGAACATATATTTTCTTTGAAAATTGAGCACATTCCTAAAAGAATTGAAAATCATACTTCCTCTTTTGAACAAATTTCAAATAAAAATTTAGTCGAGAATTTAAGGAGAAGTAAGAGACAAAGAAAAGAAAAATCTTTTGGAAATGATTTCTATTCTTATTTGGTGGAAGATGAACCCCAAAATTTTTATGAAGCAATTTCTTCTCCGAATGCATCTTTTTGGAAAGAAGTCATAACAGCTGAAATTGATTCTTTAACTCATAACAAAACTTGGGTTTTGGTTGATTTGCCTCTAGGAACCAAACTTATTGGTTGCAAATGGGTTTTTAGGGAAAAAAAAAATACTTTCATGATGAAACAATTGATAAATACAAGGCTAGATTAGTAGCCAAAGGTTTTACACAAAAAGAAACTATTGGTTATTTTGATACATTTTCTCCTATAACAAAGATTTCTTCAGTTAGAATCCTTATCGCTTTAGCATCTACTCATAAACTTTTTATTCACCAAATGAATGCCAAAACTGAATTTTTAAATGGTGATTTAGAAGAGGAGATTCATATGGTGCAACCTAAAGGATGTGTGGTTCCTGGATACGAAAGCAAAGTTTGTAAACTTGTTAAATCATTATATAGTTTGAAGCAAACACCTAAACAATGGCATGAAAAATTAAATTAAGTTTTTCATAGTGTTGGTTTTTCTACTATTGAAGAGGAAAGATGTATTTACACAAAACTTGTAAATGATGATTGTGTGATTATTTGTTTGTATATGGATGATATGTTTATTTTTTGTATTAGCATGAAAGTTGTGCTTGAGACAAAACATTTTCTTGCTTCAAATTTTGATATGAAAGATTTAGGTGAAGCAAAAGTAATACTGGTTGTTAAAATCATAAGGTATGATAATGATATTTTACTTTCTTAAGAATATTATGTTGAAAATTTTTTGAGAAAGTTTGACCAATATGATGAATCTCCTATGAGTACTCCTTATGATTATAGTATGCATTTAATAAAGCATGAAGGAGATCCAGTTAGTCAATCTAAATATGCACAGATTATTGGGAGTCTGTTACATTTGATGAATTATACCAACCCAGATATAGCATATGTTGTATGTAGGTTGAGCAGATATACTCATTGTCCAAGCAGTGAACATTGGCAGGTTCTGGTGAGGGTATTGAGATATCTCAGAGTTACCATGCATTATGGTATCCATTGTAGTGGATTTCCTGCTATATTAGAAGGATACAGTGATGCTAGTTGGGTTTCTGATTTAGATGAGATAAAATCCACTTGTGACTATATTTTCAGTCTTGGTGGTGGTTGTGTGACGTGGAAGTTAGCTAAACAAACCATCATAACTAAATTCTTAAGGGATTCTGAGTTAATTGCTTTGGAATTAGCTGGTTCTGAGCTGAGTGGTTGAAAAACTTATTGGCAGAAATTCCAATAGGTGAAAAACCAACACCAGCAATGTCTTTACATTGTGATAGCCAATCTGCAATAGCTACGACAAAGAATAAAACATTCAATGGTAAGAGTATATATATACAGTTGAGACATAATATTCTAAGGTAGCTACTAAAACATGGTGTAATCTCAATCGATTATGTGAAAACCGAAGTGAATCTTGTGGATCCATTGACTAAACCCCTAGGGAGGAAACAAATTAGTGAAATATTGAGGGGAATGGGATTGAAGCCAATCTGAAATTAATAGCGATGGGAACCCAACCTCTGTGATTGGTGATCTCATGAAAGTGATTCAATGGGTAAAAACAAATTGTTTATTAGTTCTGCTAGCATTAAACAAATTACTAGTCCCTTCTTATGATGTGAGAAAGTGCTAGAATGCATTTTTGTGAAAATGAGCAAAAGCTCTTAATGATTTCATAATCTTACGGGATCGTGAGCTCAATACAGGTACATTTAATGAAATCACCTCTATGAATGTAGACTGGGTCCACTCCTATGAGATCGTGGCAAAATCTTTAGAGCATTTGTTATGCATCAGGCACGCGCATGGCCATCTTAGAGCGCAAAAATGCCGTTAATAGTAGAAATGTGGGGGGTATAATCTGACTTTTAATACCTCTGGTATACACAAAGATTTGTTAGTTCATAGAAGTATGCTTCACTAACATCTATGTGTACCATGTGTTATCAGTCTAGGTCTGGTTCATAGTTCTAAGAACCACCAGATACAATGGTTATACTCATGTGAGTAACTCAGCTTATGGTGCTTCGTTTGACACATGTGGGGGATTGTTGTAAATATTGTGTGGGTGTGTTAAAGGAAGAGTCCCACATTATTGGGATTGTGGAGTCTAAGTATGATAAATATTATATTGGACTAATAAATGAATCAAGAGAAGAAAAGAGTTTGCACATGATAAAGGCCACTGGAGACAAATCTAGCAATTTTCCCTTACCCTTTATATGCAAGTTAAATGCGTATTGAGCATCTTTTTATTAAAAGTTCTATATAAATAAAAAATACTATTTTTATAAAGCTTTGACTAGGAAATTTCAGCCTTTGACGTTGAGCCTGAAGTTTGAAAAGGCTAATCTGATATGATGATTTTTTGGATTAGCATTTATACCTTTTAATACACTATAATGTGTGTTTAAGTACATGTACGTTGGGGAAACTGATTTTTTGGATAAGCAATTATACCTTTTAATGCACTATAATGTGTGTTTAAGTACATGTACGTTGGGGAGAAAAAAAGGGGCTTTAATATGTTTTCAAATTCATAATTGTCAGCTTTTTATTTAATGAGAGAGTTGACATTTTAAATTGAATTTTTGTCACAATTGATTGCTTTATTTCAAATCTATCTATGGCCATTGAATGTTTTTTTTATTATTATTATTAAAAGCAATGCCATCATTGTACTTGATGGCCAAGATTCAAAAAGAAAAAAAAAACTGATGCAATAAAAGTAGATAAAATCAACATACGGTTTTGTCATTGTTATGGTTTTATGACTTGATCAAAAACTCATCCGTTCATTTTCTTTTTGAAGACTGAATATTTTTTTGGTGCTAAATAGCTTTGTAATTGTGAATATAATAAGGGTCTCGAATGAAGGGCTTAATACATAGCACTTGAGTTTTTGTACATCTCTCTTCCTCCTTTGGCATATTGCTCTACCTATTGAGTTACATTATTTTTTTGCTATTCTGCTCACCCTGTCTTGCAGGAAGAATCCGTTTAATTTTGGGGAGTGTCTTATCTTGCTTAACTAGTAGTTGCGGAATAGCTCTTAAGGATAGTATCTTTGGACGCGACTCGAATTAATTTATTTTTTGCAAGTGTTATTTTCTACATTACACTATTGCAACTTGTGTACTTTCAAGTGGGATAAAGTTGGAACATCAAGCGATGGCATTTATTTGGTGATTTTGGATAGAGGTAGTCGTGCATTTGCTTTTTGGGTGTTGAAAGATTATCAATAGTCTTCATGGTCAATGTTGTTGACATTGAGTCTTGAAGATATGGGGTTGAAGAAAGATTCTATTATTATTATTATTTATGGATTTTGTTGGCAGGAATGGTTATTTGAAGAGTACAAAAAGAAAAGATGAAGAAGAAAGTTGTGCACGATGTTTTAAAGGTATGTGCAGCACTTTTCTTTAAGCTTACATTTAACTACACTTTTAAAGATATTATCAACTCATGTAAAGATTTTAACAACTTTTGTAATGCCATATAGTATCATTTTTAACATATGAAAAAAAAAAACTGGTAATGAGAAGCTAGGGAGGTGGGACTAATTTCCAATTGTAAAATCATATATATTATAAAAAAAAAAAAATTTTGTTAAGTTAAAAAGTATCCTAAAACCATTTTGAACTTGAGATTAATCCTTTACGAGATTTAAAGAGTAAAAGTTTTCACCTTTCTCAATAAATGCACTTCTAGAAAAATAAAAGTATTTTTAAGTATTGTGAAGTAAATTGATATTTGAAACTGAAAATTAACGAGCCATCTTCTCCATTCATACTGTATCTTCCGGCCTTTCACAGCCCCAAGAAAAGGGAACAACATTTCCATAATTTACTTATTTTCCTTTTTTAATTTGTTGTTTTGGACTTTGGACCCTTGATGCTACAGGTGAGTAAGTGACTCACAAACTGGTGAATGCACCCACACTTGTTGGAAATTTGCCAGTTTTAAGTCTGTTTAAGGCTAATTTGTAATGGTCAGATTAAACCCTGCCCATTTAAGAATTAAATGAGGCGGGTTACTAGTGCACCTTTGGGTTACCTGTGTCTGCTTGTTTAGATATTTTTAAAAAGATTTATACATTATTATTTAAATTTATTTATTCCTCTCCCACTCCCTCTTTTTAACCCTAGCATCCAACAGTAATGCATTTTATTTATCTGTATATATTCTTCCTTGAATATTTTGATATTATAAAATTTTAAATTCACTAAACTAATGTGGAAAACTATGATTTTGATATTATATTTAAAGATCTGTCTTATACAAAGTTTGTAGACACTTGAATTATATAATCAGGAATTCTCTTTACCACTTAGCCATTGTTTTCTTTTCTTTTCTGACCAGTAGTCTTTTAAAGTTATTTTAGAATTATGTTACTTTATACAAATTTCAAAACACTCATATAAGCAGCGTCATAGTCAATACAAAACCTCAAGTTTAAATATTTCTCTTATCTTATTTATAAATCACTACTAACATGTTTCATCAAAATAAATTTGATCACATTTTGAATAAGTTTAATGGATTTGATCAATTGTATATTATTGAAATTTCAATGGAGAATGGAATTATCGTAGACCTTATGATTATTATTATGGCTCTAATTCTAATTATTAACAGCAAGCACTGAGGAATGACCACAAAAGAGAACAAGTTTTTTTTTTAAAAAAAGGGTCAACATCTAAATGGGTTCTTCATAACCCGCATAGCCTACCTATTTATGTCCTAGCTCGTTTAGCACTGGTTAAACATGTTAGGCATAAGGTATGAGCTAACCCATACCTATATAAATTGAAACGAACGGGTTATGGGGTTAGGGTATGGGTTGTCCAGCTTGTTCGATGCTCAACCCTACTTGAGACATATAATGAGAGTGAAACAAAAGATACAAGAAGAAGTAAAATAGAAGATATTGACTATTGTACACAAGGGGGAAAAAGACAGAAGAAGATATTAAGTATGCCTTCCGATTGTTAAAATTTTCTTTTATAATATATTGTTATTTTAACTTTTTTCTTTTAATTTAATTTTGATATTATTTATATCTTAAATTAAAAATTTTACTACTTTAAATTGAAAAAAAAATAAGAAAATAGTTTTTTTTTGTTAAACGGGCCAAAAGCCAGTCAACCAGCTAGTTTAAGGGCCGTGTTTCAAAAATCAAACCCTTTTATGTTAGTTGGTCTAAATGAGTTTATGAAAGATCAACCCGAATTTCCAGCTCTACATCTAATACCAATAAGGTAACAACATACAGGGGTGTTCACATCTTCTTAAAGAAAGATGAACGAATTAATGTTTAGGCAAGTAAAAGTAGGTTTGAGGGATCTGGTCACATCATCGTGGGTAACCTCACCTAGAGCAGAATCTGAGTAATAGCCTTTTTCCCCTTTTCTTTTGTTCTTCTTCTGGCCCAACTTCACTGGTGCGACTCTTCTTCTGGCCCTAAGATTCTTCTTCTTCTTCTTCTTCCTCTGGTGCGACATAGTGGAAATGTCCACTGTGCCATCATCCAAGGTTGACCCTGGGTCACAAATCCGATGCTCCCTAACATCACAGGTTTATTCTAAATAAAACAAGAGGAACCCAAAAAAACAGGGAGGAAAACAGAAAATGATGACACAACAGTGTGCAAATAAATTTACCTCCTCCTCCTCATAAACATAATTATTATTTACATAACCTCCTACAATCTGTTACAATGGCAAACAAATGAAATTATCAAGTTCTTGTTTTGCCGATGGTAGTAATTGATTGATGGGAGTTCAGAGTAAGACGCCCAAGTATGCATAGCTTGCTTATTAGATTGTAATTTACTGTATGATGATGAACTTCCAACGTAAAGCTGAGACAGAGAGAACAGCACATGAAGAAACACAATTATCATTAATACAACGCTCTAAGGAGGGGGGAGGGGGGAACTGTTTCTAATAAATAAAAGCACATCAAAACAAATCGCATATGGAACTTGGTCTTCCCGTTTTAGTGGTAAATACGGCTTCCTCTGGTTAGGCTCGCTGGTTCTCCATTTTGCGTGAGCAAACATACAATTAAAATAAACATTTATATGGATAAAGAAGATTCAAACTAGGATTATTGGTTAGCTGGAATCCCCAAGCCCCACTTATGACACGATCACTCCCAAAGGGTACAATCTTAATTACCTAAACAAAGCTTCAAATTAGAGTAAGGATCAGCTAGCACTCTCCTCTGGTATCATATCAGAAATTGAACAGAAGAATAATATTTAACTTGATAGATGAGAGTACAGACTAATCACAAACTAATAGATAGCCCTAGGATCTAATCAAATCTAATATAATATCAATATCAAATTAAATCATAATCA
Organism: Vachellia collinsii; assembly: GCA_006871305.1. Classification (NCBI taxonomy): domain Eukaryota; kingdom Viridiplantae; phylum Streptophyta; class Magnoliopsida; order Fabales; family Fabaceae; genus Vachellia; species Vachellia collinsii. The sequence goes on from QFDD01007173.1 coordinate 9,127, forward strand.
AATCAAATCAAATCAATAATTTATTCTCAACAAAAGGAGAAGAAAAGGAGATCATGAGGAAGAAGAAGACAATGAGATCTTCTTTTCTTCTCCATAAGCAAATATTCAAATTTTGCGAGATACATGATTGATTTGTCCAGAAAATTACCGAGACGAAGTGGGGCATATGGCGTCGGCTTCAATGATCTCAGTGCCAGACATCTCTTCCATCAATGGCTTTGGCAGCTCCTGAGAGAAAATGTGGGACGACTTGAATGCCAAAGCGAGGCTTGGATTTTCCAAATGATTCTTGGAATCAAGAATTCTTGCAACGATCGGGAGCAGTACGAGGTGCTCTGGCACTGATGAAGAAGCCGATGTGGTGACATGTCGAGGTGTATGGGAGGAAGGGAATAATTACAGTTTTTTTTAAAAAAATTAAAGCAATAATTATTATTTACGTAAATAAAGAGAAATTACAGTTTTTTTTAATAATATATGAAACACACACTCCTATGTACGCGAAATTACAGTCTTATTAAGTCTGCTGTTTTCAAGTATTATTGATTCAATTCGAAATAACTCTCACAATTAATAGCCCAAATTTTTAATGCTTTAACTTTTCAATGAATGAAACAACTCCTGAATTATTGCTTAACAAAAAAGTTCAACGTTTCAACTGTAAAATAATAGACAATCTGAGATGAGGTTTAATTACAGTTCGAAAAAGCCCAGACATTAACTTCCAGTCTTATTAGACAACAGAAGTCTACATTTTGGCCAAACATAAACATCAGAAGTATATGTAATTTCTTATTTTTGAAATTTTTTTATTTACTTACTCTATTTAAATTACAAAAGAATAAGGCCCATTTAATACATAGTGCAAAATGAAAAAAAAAAATCGAATCTGATAAGATATAAAATATCTTTTAAGCCCTCAACATTAAGTCAATATAAAAAAAGAGTACCATTAAATAAATAATGCTAATAGAGACATAACAAATATTGCATGGGTACAAGAGAAACGATTCACTCTCTATTGATCAAATCTCAGGAGTCAGAATTATTGTTTCCTTTTGTAGCCATTAACGGCAACTTCCTTTCTTATTTTGATTTTTGATTCTATTTTCATCCCATTAAATTGAAAAATAAAATAAAATATTTATTCTTGTTCCTATCACACGAAACATACCATTCCGTTCCATCAAAACCTATTTTCACTTTTCATAGTCATTCTTATTCACATTGTTATTCCCACAAAAAAATATTTCAGAACCAATGCCCCACAGCTGAAGATAAATCATTCCTTTCTAAATTCTCAGCAATTGCGAGTACCTGACATCACATTTACAAATTTAGCAGAAAATGGAAAGATAGATAATCACATCACCATGGAATCAAAGATACCAACTACTGCAGCATGACCATTAATTTTCACTAAAGATCATCAGAATCTGCTGCTCCTCCAGTCTTCTGAGTGTAACTGAAAGATCCAGGCATGATGAAGGAGAATGAACCTTCTGAGTCTTCAAATGGAGGTCGGGGGAATTCATTGAAGCCACCAAAGTTACAGGCATCAAAGTTCAGCGAAGATAAATAATTGATAGGATCATCAATATCACCTTTCACATCCATGATGTTTTGAACTCCATTCCCTCCAGAAGGATTTGATGCAAAACTCAAGTGTACTCCTTCTACCTTACTACTGTTTTCTTTGCTTTCAAGATCAGGTGGCACAGCTGGTGCTTTTGCATCATCTAAGGGAATGGCTGGTGTATGACCTTGGAATAGAGCGATGTGCCCAAAAAGCTTGTCTTTCCTTGAAAATGTTGTGCCACATGAACAGAGCCATTTGTCCCTTCCACAGTGCTTTTCATGCGTTTTTAGATCAGCCATGACTGAAAACTTCTTCGTGTGACACCTGCTGCAAATGTAACTCTTGTCACAGTGTGTTCTTTTGTAATGGTTTTTGACACATAAGATCGTCTTCAAAGGCTGAAACTTCTTGTGATCCTTGTTACGCTTGCAGCCTGCATAGGGGCAGGAATACCTCTTTATAAGCTTTGGTTCAGGCCCAGATTCTTTGTTCGGTTTAGCTAGTGCCGCTGGGGTTTTGTATTCATCACCGTGACCTCTCATGTGCATCCGAAGATTTGCATCTCGCTTAAATCCCTTCCCACAAATTGTACAGAAGTGTGTATGAGGTGCCAGGATTTCTTCTTTTTCTAACTGTAAAATCTCATAGGACCCAGGCGGAAGGTTTTCACCCTCCTCCATATCTTCATCTTTTGATTCATGCTCTTCCACACTGCAGTTTTGCTCCATCTCACAACCCTTGGGCAGATCAATCTGAGTGGACTCATCAGACTTTTTATTTGCACTATTATTTTGTGGATGAGCACTAGTACTCGGACCGCCAGATCCAGAAGGAATAGCATTCTCCTGAAGCTGGCCAAGCGATAGATTTGAATTTTTAAGGGTATGCCTGACAGAAGGGAGAAGATTACCTGCTGTAGAAATCAACTGAACAATAATTGAAGTTAGATCAGCTGTAATGAGCTGTTGTTCCTGCATAGCAACTTCATTAGGTTGAACAAAGGATTGGCCTTTCCGACCAACAATCAGGTGCACAAGATCCTGGAGCTGATGAATCTTTTCTTCCAGAAAAGACAAATTATTCAACATCGCACTGGGGTCCCAATTGGGAAGTTTATCGGTCTGTGATGTGTCACTCATCTGACAATTTTCTTGAGCAGGGATCTTAACCTCATTGTTAGATTCACTGGAACGGAAAGGTTGGGTTTGAGAGAGGTGGTTGAATTCTTTGAAAGGAGCTTCAGTACCAAGGCCATAATCTGGAATAGAGGGAACATCCCAGGGTTGATTCTGCTGCAAACCGAGACTGGCAAAAGAGGGAAGCTCTGATGACAGATTAACATGCAGCCCATTCCCCAAAGAGTTCAATGAAGAGGACCTCGCCCAGGTGTTAGCACACAGGTTTTCTTTTGGATCCATTTCTGTACCTCAAGTACCAAGATAACTGTCAACCAGGTCCACAATGTAAATTTGACAAAACTTTAGACCATGTAAAATTATATTATATAACAAAAACTCAACTTTCTAGTAGACACAAACAAAAGAGGGCGAAAATGAGTAAGCAAATAGCATGATTCGTAAAAATATGAATATGCTCATTAGAAAATACATCATTCAACAAAGATGTCCGTATCATTCAAATCAATCACGTTGGAGGAAACTGAGATCATAAGAACTAGTAAAAGAAGACATTTCAATTTAATACATATCTCCACCATGGTCTCAAGACCAACCTATTCTTCACAACAGGGTATTGATCAGTCGGAGCATCTACATATTCATATGGATGTTTAAATGTTCGGACAATTCAAACAAAACAAAACACGTCACCCTTCGCTTCTTGTTCTGGGCGAAGTTGCTCATACCCATTTCCTCATTTCAAGATAGCTAACGCCGGAATCTACCACAGGGAGAACTAATCATTTCAAGCTCATGTTATTCCCACAAACTCCCTAAACTTGTGCATGTTCAAGTCGGCAGCGAATTAAAACCAATTAAGTGTTTGACCCGTAACAGCATGTTCCCAGAAATCCCATCAAAATATAATCAAATCAAACATTAATATTTTTTTTGGTGGGGGGGGGGGGAATCAAACCCTAGACTAGAATCAGCCGATTGAAATAACTGAGCGAAGAAAGAGACCAAAAAACTTACAGAGTCAAACCCGAACAGATGCGCTAGGATCGATGCTTCATTTCTGATGGAAAAACAAGGGGAAGAAAAGAATGAGAAAGAAATGGGAGGAAGTGGGAGTTGAATTCTTTATAGAACTCAGGAGCTCATTGAACCCAGCAGCGGCACAGTTGGTCAACCACACAACCAGGAGCGTCCATTTGTTGGGTCAATCAATCACAGCCGTTGTGAGGCTTCGGCAACACACTGTCCCAGTCCAATGAAGAAGAAGAAAAAATTTGATCGGATACGAGATGGGTCCCACCACAACTATAGGATGGTTCTCTCTGCCTTCTTCTTTTGTAGTTATGTCACTTGTGTGTGTCAATGCGTGAGAAACCAGAGCGAGGGGTCAGAGGACCTGAGGAGGGGCTTGTGCAATATACCTAAATAGTTAATACAAGAGTGAATTAATTTTTATTAGAGAAATTAAAAAAAAAAGTTAAATACACAATTTAAAAATATTTATATATTTATGTAATTAGTTTATATATCAATTTATAAATCAGACAAATTGATTTAGAGAAAAATAATAAATATAAATATTGTCAAGTAATATATTTAATTTTTTTATTCTCTCAAATAAAAGTCATGCAGCTCTTATATTAAAAAAACGGATGAAGTATCTACTTATTTAGGGGTTTACAATTTTCCCCTATCATAAATGCATTACACTCAATCAAACTTACTTCTTTGTCTCAACTTAAATCTGAATCTAATCTAAATACACATTAAATCTTGTTGTTGCACCAAAATATAAACAATAACTAATACAGTATATGGATTTTATACATGCATAATAAGAGAGCTGTAATGAATACATGCTAATGCTGATATAGATTCTCTAGCACAACTAAGTTATATCTATATACGTTATAAAAGATTTTATATATATATATATCTTATATAAAAAAAAGATACATCATGCATACATGCACATAATATTTATTGACCATATTAGAGTTGGTAAAACAGGTTCAACTTACGGGCTGATGGCACCTCACCAAAATGCGGGATGCACAAGCTGGCAACATTTAGCCTATGAGTTAAGGCGGGCTAGCCCACAGGTCGGTGAGCTAGCCTACATATTTTTGTTTCCTAATTCCTATTTATTAGACATCTAAACTAGGGTTACTTAAAGATCGGGTTAGATCAGGTTCAACATCAACCCAAGGTTTGTTCTAAAATCACCTCGGGCTAGACTTTGTTACCCGAAGTCTGGTCCGATCTAGTACAAACCCGACGATGGATCGGATAAGGTTTGGTCCCTTGGGCTAGAGACTGGTCTACTGGACCAAATAGTCATTTAAAAAAATTTGTAGGAGAAATGAGAAGTAAGGTTCGGCGTGCTAGGATGAAAGTCATCATCAAATCTATGAAAATAGAAGGCCAGGGATGACGAAGAAGAAGCATAAAATGATGATGATGATTACACCAATATAAGGCAAATCAAAAGGCAAGGATGAAGATTGAAGGCGCTGTAAATAGAAAAGGGAGGAAGAAGACCTGGAAGTTGGAAAGATGATGCAGTGGAGTTGACTGCAAATAGAAGATGAGGGAGTGGCTGGGGTAGCCTTGGAAAGAGAGGAGATCAAAGTGAGATGGGTGGAAGAAAAGATATTAATTGAAGGAAGAGAGGGTTAGTCTTGCAACGAGGGAGTGGCGGTTTGACAATGAGGGAGTGATAAAATAAAATAATGTTTAAAAAATTAGAAAAAAAAAGCTTATTTAAAAAAAAAATTATAAAAAAAAATTATAAA
>QFDD01007174.1:0-15479 GCA_006871305.1 Vachellia collinsii
TGATGCTGTGCGTTTTGCTGTCAAAACTGGGCCGCGGCCGAACTGTTTTGAGCTGTAGCTGAGTTCCTCTCGGGTCTCAAGCTCGCCGTAGCCAGGATAAGTGCGCCGCAGCTCGTTTTGCCTCTGAAAAATAAGTTCTTCACATCAAATTAATGCATTCTACCCATAAGTTGACCTCCATTTCTTCCTCTTTGAATTTCCAAATGTGATTTTGAACAGCTTTGGTCTCTAAATCCTTCTTCTACCAAAATATACCTTGCAATATAATAAATCTATAAGCTCGTAATGAGTAAGGATAAGAGCCAAAATATGCACAATTAAGCAATAATGAGCAATAACAAACTTCATGTGCATTTCCTAACTTTGAATGTTCAAATCATGTATAATAGTACCAAAAATGCATAAAAACATAAGGAAAATGCACTAAAATGACATGTGATCCCAGAGGTTAACATGCGTCTTCCATGCTCTCCTTCGATTTTTGTTTTCTATTCTCTCCAGATCTTCAACCTATTAATTCCTAGCTTGAAAATATCCTCCATCTTTTTCAACTTGAGTGTTTAGATTTGTTTCAGATTTTTGGATATGGGAGGATCAAGTTGATGATTTATGGAAAGTTGAAAGTCGGATTGTCTTCTTCTCTGATGAAATTTTGCTTAATTTTTCCTATCTAATGGTTACTAATGATTATTTGCAAAATTTCTTGTTTCAATATGTTAATGGTTGAATTGAATGGCAATGGTTTGTGCAGCTTTGTGACGATGGTGGCTTCATCCCATGTCTTTAGTCGGCAGGTGGAAGCAGAGAGGGATTGGATAGTTGATAGAGTTGAGGATATTTTGGTCTTTTCAGAATAAAATTATGTATATTGATTAAAAATTATATTACACTTCTTCCATCATACCAAACATATTTTAGATCTCACTTCCAATTCCACTTCCACTTCTATTTCCACTTCCACTTCCAATAAAAACTCTTCCATGTACCAAACGGGGCATTAGTTTCATGCTACTAAATAGGACATTATTATTCGGTTTCCTCCTCATTCTTCCTTGTAGAAAAATATCAGACAAGAAAACATGCAAAAATTGTTTTGAGGTTTTTAAAAAAAAAACAGTTTTCTATTTTTTTTGTTTTTACAAAACATTTAATAAAATTTTATAACAACCACAATTTTTTATTTTTTGTTTTTAAAATAATTTTTTATAAACAAGAAAACAAAAAATTCTCAGATTATATATTTTTATTTTAAATGAGGTTTATTTACGTTTTCAAAATAGAGTGGAGGTTCATGTAATTTAGGTAAAATATAGAGGTAGTGGTTAATCTGTTTTAATCATAATTTAATAATGTTGTGCAAATATATTTTAGGGAAATTATGTTTCAATCGTCTGAATTCAACAATTTATTTTATTAAGTGATTCGTATATTAGGGACGGAAATGAGTAGATAAAACATCATTTAGAAGTTTTAATTGGCAGTCTTGATATAGACAACATGTAACATTTAGTATAGTGTGTGCATCAATTATTTCCAAAAATGACATAATTCTAATTTGTTTATTTTTTGATGAAATGTTTTCCTTTAAGATTTAAAAGTAAGGATAGTCATTAAATGCTACAAATTACTGCATCCATGCAATTGATAGAAAATCCCCACTATTTATTAATACCATCTTTTTTTTAATTGCCATTACATTTCTATCAACTCAGTTTCCTCTTTCTTTTCTTTGCTGTGGTCAAAATTTAGTTCCCCTTCAAACCACTACACATATATAATAATCTATATGAACTTCCTCAAAAAACAACAAAAAATCACAAAACAAGGTACGCATTTGGATCTTTTGAGTTTCTTCTTAAAGAGATCGAGGATGGCCAAGAATATTTCTTCATCATCACATGTTTTAGTGCTTGCTCTCATAATCATATTTTCAGGTTGAGTGATTGACCTCATCCTTACATGTAACTTTACTTTGTTAGCGTTGGCAAAAAAAAAAAAAAAAACTTTACTTTGTTAGCATCGTTGGCTCATCTACTAAATAAAAGGATTTAATTAATAGAGAAAAAAGATAAATGTACTATTAAAAATTGAGAAAAAGTATAACACTACTATATAGAAGGGCCTTTTACATCCCATTTTAACTTTCGTTTGAAATAATTGATACATATGATGTGCCTTACTTATATCCTTTTTGCATGCAAATGGATGTGTGATAAGTTGGACTTCTCATGTTCGCTTTCAAAAGAACGTTATATCAACATACTTCCAATATCATAGATGTTTTTCACAAAATGGAGGTGAAAAGACCATGAAAACAAATATAAAAAGTGTCTGTTGTAGTAGTGTAAGTATCTATAAAATGATTTTCCCACAAACTGCAACAATTGATTTCCTATTATTTAGGTAGTTATGAGTTAGTCTTCATTATAGATTATATATATATATATATATGACACTATAGGTTTGAATGATTTTGCAGCTAGTATAAGTATGACGAGTGGTCAGCTGCATAAGACCTGCGTTGAGGAAGTGTTGGAGGGGAAGATTTGTAACATTGATGTGTGTAAAGGATGGTGCGTGCAAAGGCATGGTGGCTCGGCCCAAGCAACTTGTGTCGATCATGATATGAATAAATATTGTAATTGCGTCTATAGTTGTTGACAACCTAATTCGATGTTCTTGAGCCATCCTGTTATGATATATTCTACTCCTTAAATAAATTGACGCTACCTCGAGGAAATATGTGTGTGTATGTGTCTTTATGTTTTTTTTATTTATTGCTACTCCCTCCAATCCATTTTATAAGATATGAATATTAACTTAAGTAAACTAAAAAGTATATGTAAAAGATGTAACTTGTTTTTTTCTTAAAAAATGTCTTCATTTAGGATCTGTTTGTTCCTTTTAACATAGGAACGATTATAGATGAGAGATTTTAATATATGACCTAATTTGAATTTATGAGTAGGGAGGGGCAAGTAGTTTTAATACCCCTTTCCTGTCTACAATATAAAGAATATCTTATAATTATAATAGGAGGAAATATTGCCTTATTGTTTGATCCAACATCTAGGAGGGGGAAGAGTAAATCATGCTTCCTCTTATTTACGTAAATTAAAAAAATTGATGCCTTTGTAATTTTAAAAAATTAAAATATTGATTAAAATTAGTCAGAAGTAAAAAAAAAACACTTTAAAAATGTACCTTATTTTTTCTTTTAAAAAAATTCTTATTGACCGCTTGAACTGTTGGCTCAGTAGAGGGAGCAATTTTTGTTGCTTCGCCCAAGACATGCATTCGAAATGGCTATATAAAAAATATCATTACTTATGAGGAAAGAATGAACGAGAAATCAGATAGTCAATTAATATATATATATATATATAAACTCTCTTCTGTATGTAGGGTATTGTTTCCATGTTTCATTTTATAAATCATTTAACAGTATCAAGAGTAATTAATCTGTTTATGTGAAAAATGCCTTGAATAAAATCATTGCTCGACAGTAAGAGCTTAGTTGCATTCAACGAAAGGTTCATATATTAAAAAAAATTGAATGTTTTTGGGACATTAATTATCAGTAAATTACTTTAATTTCGTCTAAGAAAAATTTAATCTAATAAAATATACAAAACTATATATCATATATGTTAATTATTTTACTACAAAATCCCCCAGCATAAAAAGATTTGTCGCTAGCTTTGAACCAACTTCTTTGCATCAAAGTGAAAATGTGTACTCCTATAATCATAGTGTCCACAATTTGAGTCCTTTTAAAAGTAAAGATGCAATAAAATGGTTTAAAAACCAGCGGGCTTACTTCTAATCAAGACACTCCCGGGGCAGTTTAGGGTAATGGCAAATCATATAAAGAGGTTGATTTAGAATAAAAGGCAAATAAGTAATACCGTTTATTTCCTAGCTATCTCGTATCCTTAATACAATTGACTTGCCAAAATTAAAAAGATAGGTTGGATTAGTTACATGTATGCTGGTACAAAAAAAGATTAGTTATAAGTAATAAAATGGTGCTGTTTTTTTTTTAAATATTCCATTTAATCATGTGCATTGAAATCACTTAATTCCTTTAATATATGTAATTATTTGGGGCAAAACTCATAAATTTGAAGGACAATAGTAGGTATTATATTTATGATCAAAGTAAATTGTTTGTCTAGCTTCTATAGTTGAAAAGAAGAAGGAATTATATAAGTTTTAGGTTTCGGTTCTGTGTTTCAAAGAGACTAGTGTGCGTTTATATATCTATATCTCAACGGTAAGTTATCCTACCGTCATGTTTGGACAAGGTGCCCGTTCAAACCCAATATTAGTACATTTTTTAAGATGAAGAAAGAACTTTATGTTCAGGTAAATGAATGTTTGAATTTTTATTTAAAAAAGTATTCACATTTAATATCCAATAATATATTGAATATGATTATTTTTTATAGGCAATATTTATAGTTAAAAAAAAAACTTCACGTTCAAATCGTGGGCAAGGGCGCTGACCAGTGACCTCAGAAAAAGACCAAAGTGGCTTACACACTTTGGGCTCAAAATACAAACTTTATCAATATTTGAAATCCCCAAGGTTGATATATATGATTAAATGGCATCCAATTTATTAATTGCTATTAAATTTTTACCAATTCAATTCACCTTTTAAATCATTATATATTTATTTGTATCAACTTCCCCCCATCAACTATCAAAATCACAAAAACAAGGAAATAATTTGGATCGTCGGAGTTGCTTTTCAGTTTAATCAAAGAGAGAATGGCTAAGAATATTTCTCCAATACAAGTTTTGCTGCATGTCCTCATCGTTGCAGGTTCAATTCAATACATGAATAATACTCCCTCCATTACAATATATAAAGTCCAGATATATATATACACACGATTTTATTTATAAGATACATTCAAAGTATGTCTAAAATTTAAACAAACAGTTTTTTTTATTTTTCCTCCACAGTTGATATATAAGACATTGATTTATGATATTCTATATTGCTTAATAATAAGCCCAACCCACCGAAAAGTGGTAGATTAATTTTAACTCTCGGATTAAGCCATATTATATATCATCTTAATTAGTACTACTTAATCTCACACATAACTTGAAATCTCAACAATAAGTTTATAATTTTAAGTAATAAGATAAATCATTATAGATTTTATATGTGAGGGTAACTAGATGGATGTGCAAGTTGTATATTGGTGATGTGGGTATGTGAATAATAATGCAGGTATGATAGCTGCAAGTGTAGAGGTTAAAAAGCAAGGAAAGAAAAACCGGACCGGACCGGCCGGTCCAAGGTCCGGTCCGGTCTAAAGGAAAACCGGGGACCGGGTTGACCCGGAGCAACCCGGTATCAACCCGGTCAACCCAGTAAAAAACCGGGTTGACCGAGTCACCCATATTTTTTTTTTGAATTTTTTTTATATGCTTCATTTGCTCTTTTTTTTATTTTTTACTTTTAATGTACAATTGAGCAATATAGAATATGAATATTTTAACAATTATTATGGTGAAAAAGAATTATCTTGTGCACGCGCACTTCCCAAGAAAACTAAGAAATAAAAGGAAGGTATGAAGCAAGAAAAAATATTAAGGAGCAAAATGGTTAGGTCAAAAAAGAGAGAAAAGAAAAGGATATATAGATAAAATCACGCCTATAGCCCTTATTAGAAATTTGATAAACGTGTAAGCCTAAATTAGAATTTGTATATTTCGGCTGGATTTATTTAGTATTTTCCCTATATATTTTTATTTTAAAGGAGGTTTATATATGTTTTTAAAATAGAGTGGAGGCTCATGTAATTTAGGCAAAACATATGGGTGGTTAATGTATTTTAATCATAATTTAATAATGTTGTGCAAAGTTATTTTAGGGAAATTATGGTACAATTGTCTAAATTCACCAATTTATTTTATTAAGTGATTCGTATGTTAATACCGGGAGTGAGTACATAAAACACTAAATAGAAGTTTTAATTGGTCTTGATATAGAAACCTTGTAAAATTTAATATAGCGTGTGCATGAATTATTTCCAAAAATGACAATTCTAATTTGTTTATTTTTTGATGTAATGTTTCACTTTAAGATTTAAAAGTAAGGATAGTCATTAAATGTTACAAATTACTGCATCCATGAATTTGATAGAAAATACCCACTATTTATGAATACCATCTTTCTTTCTTTCTTTTTTAATTGCCATTACATTAATTTCTATCAATTCAGATTCCCTTTCCTTTTCTTTGCTTTGGTCAAAATTTATAGTTCCCCTTCAAACAACTATACATATATAATTATCTATATGAATTCCCCAAAAAACAACAACAACAACAAATCACAAAACAAGGTTCTAATTTGGATCTTTTGAGTTTCTTCTTCAAGAGATCGAGGATGGCCAAGAATATTTCTTCATCATCTCATGTTCTGGTTCTTGCTCTTATCATCTTTTCAGGTTCAATGATTGTCCTCATCATTACATTTAACTTTACTTTTTAGCATAGTTGGTTCATCTACGTACTAAATTAAAGGATTTAATTAATAGAGAAAAGGACAAATGTACTAAATTAAAAATTGACAAAAAGTGTGACACTCCTATAGAAGGGGCTTTTACATCCCATTCCAACGTCCATTTGGAACAATGGATACATACATGAGGTGCCTTACTTATTCGTTTTGCATACAAACGGATGTGTGATGAGAAGCATTTCTCACATTCATTTTCAAAGGATGTTATATCAAAATACTTCTAATATCGTAGATGTTTTTCACAAAATGGAGGTGAAAAGACCATGAAAACAAATATAAAGTGTTTGTTGTAGTAGTGTAAGTATCTATAAAATGATTTTCCCACATACTGCAACCATTGATTTCCTATTATTTAGGTAGTTATGAGTTAGTCTTCATTATAGATTATATATATATATATGACACTATAGGTTTGAATGATTTTGCAGCTAGTATAAGTATGACGAGTGGTCAGTTGCACAAGACCTGCGTTGAGGAAGTGTTGGAGGGGAAGATTTGTAACATTGATGTGTGTAAAGGATGGTGCACGCAAAGGCATGGTGGCTCGGCCCAAGCAACTTGCGTCGATCATGATATGAATAAATATTGTAATTGCGTCTATAGTTGTTGACAATCTAATTCAATGTTCTTGAGCCATCTCCTGTTTTGATTTGTTCTACTCATTAAATAAATTGACGCTACCTCTGTGAAATATGTGTGTGTGTTGTCTTTAATTATTTTTTACTTATTGCTATTATTATAATATATGAATAATAAGTTACGTAAATTAAAAAGTATACGTACGTGCAAAATGTAACTTGTTTTTTCCCCTTACAAAAGATGTCTTCATTTGGGATCTGTTTATGCCTGTTAACATAGGAAGGATAGATGAGAGATTTTAATGTATTACCTAATTTGAATTTATGAGTAGGGAGGGGTGAGTAGTTTTAACACCCTTTTCTGTCCTCAATATACGACTTTAAATGATGTCTGCACTATAGACAATATCTTATGATTATGATCCGAGGAAATATTGGCTTATTGTTTGATCCAACATCTAGGAGGGGAAAGAGAGTAAATCATGCATCCTCTTGTTTACGTAAATTAAAAAATTGGTGCCTTTATAATTTAAAAAAATAAATAACATATTGATTAAAATTAGTTAGAAGTAAAAAAAAAAACACTTTAAAAATGTACCTTATTTTTCTTTTAAAAAAAAATTCTTATTGACCGCTTGAACTCTTGGTTCAGTAGAGTGAGCAATTTTTGGTGCTTCGCTCAAGGCATGCATTCGAAACGGCAATATAAAAAATATCATTATTTATGAGGAGAGAATGAACGAGAAATCTGATAGTCAATCAATATTTTTTTAAAAAAAAACTCTCTTCTGTATGTAAGATATTATTTCCATGTTTCATTTTATAAATTATTTTACAATTTCAAGAATAATTAATCTGTTTATGGAAAAAAATGCCTTGAATAAAATCATTGCTCGACAGTAAGAGCTTAGTTGTAATTAACCAAAGGTACATATATTAAAAAAAAAATTGAATGTTTTTGGGACATTAATTATCAGTAAATTATTTTAATTTGGTCTAAGAAAAATTTAATCTAATAAAATATACAAAACTATATATCATATATGTTAATTATTATACTACAAAATTCCCCAACATAAAAAGATTTGTTGCTAGCTTTGAACCAACTTCTTTGCATCAAAGTGAATATGTGTACTCCTCTAATCATAGGATCCACAATTTGAGCCCTGTTAAAAGTAAAGATGCAATAAAATGGTTTAAAAAACAGCGGGCTTCCTTCTAATCACGATATTGCTAATATAATCCAGGTCAATAAAAGATATTCCTAATATAATAATTCAAAAGAAATTATAAATATATATATATATATATTTACTTTTTTCAACAAATTAAAAGAGGCGTATTAAACTAGCGAGCTAGAAACAAATAGTTGGGCGTCAACCGTCCGGAGGCAGTTTGGGGGAATGACAAATCATATAAAGCGGTTGATTTAGAATAAAAGGCAAATAAGGAATACTTTTTTTTTTTGGTGATAAAATAAGGAATACTTTTGTTTTACTACCCTATATCCTTAATATAATTGACTTGCCAAAGTTAAAAAGATCAGTTAGTTAGTTATATGAATGCTGGTACAAAAAAGATTAGTTACATGTAATAAATGGTACTTTTTAAAAAAAAATATTATCTTTAGTTTCGTGCATTGAAATCACCTGTGAATGAAAATCCATTTGATATATGTAATTATTTGGGGCAAAACTTGTAAATTTGAAAAGCAATAGATTGAGGTATTATATTTATGATCAAATAAATTATTTATCTAGCTTATATATTTAAAAAGAAGAAGGGATTATATAAGTTTTAGATTTAGGTTCAATGTTTTAAAAAGACTAGTGTGCGTATATATCTATATCTCAAGGCTAAGTTGTCCTAACAGTAGTAGTACCAGTCACATTTGAATGAGGTGCTGGTCCAAATGTAACACTCACCATTTATGCAACCTATTGCATATTCGGAAACGTTATGGTTCAAACGAATAAATAATTAAAAACATGTTTGCTATTCATTTGATATTTTCAGATTTTAAATCTAACTTTGAAAAATCATAACTAATTTTAGAAAAATCATATGAAGGTGTTCTAAAATTCTTTTGAAAGCTCTTGCAGTCCTTTACATGAGAAAAATATGTCTTGATCATAAAATATGGTGGTTAATACAGTTTATTCAATTACTAAACCCTCTTTGATTCACTAACACACTTTGTACCTCAACTTCAAAAATTCATAACTTAATCTATAGAGCTTCAATTAACCTCATTTAGGACTTAAGGGAAACCCCCTTGTGGCTACTTCATCCATAAAAATTATCATGGGTAATAGAGATCATTTATTCTACTTTAACGAGTCAAACACTAGTCATACCTTGAAAACCGTTCAATTTAGACGATCATGATCATGCATCTTAAAATCATACTTTTAAGACCATACTTAGACATACAATCACTTATAATTCATCAATATCTATCATATGTACATGCCAAAACCTTATATTGAATTTACACAACTTATAAGAATTGTTATACATTTAATAACTTGCAGCAAATTAATGCTATAGAAGCTTATCTCTTTTAGCTTACTTACCTTTTGCCTCTTGCATTCACTTTTCTCTTGAAAGTTTGTAACCTAGCATGGTTAGTTATTGATGGGTGAGATTCAAAGAATCCCAATAGCAAACAATTACCATTCAAACAGTTAAGTACTTCCATCATTTACTAATTAACAAGTAGCATTGCTAAAGCTTATACATAACAAGAACATGCATTCAAAATATAGAATTGTCAATCATGGCCATGAAACAATTCAATGAATCATTCACATGTTCAAGATAAAATAATTATTCAACTCATGGCAAGCTAGGAAATATAATAAAATATAAACACAACTTAAATGCAAAAATGGGTAAAGTTGCTACCTTTAAGCTTTATTAACTTTTCTCTTGCTTTTTTTTTTTCTTCCCATACAAGGAGCTTCATTAGCCAAGCTTCCATTCCCACTTCCATTTTACTTTCTCCGGATTTCCTTCTTCCCCATTTTTCTTGGTGGGCTTAAGTAAGTGTCGAATCATAAATAGAAACACGCACGTATAATGTTAATTATACGTCTATCGAGTTTTACTTAAGCTCCTTATCTCCTAATCCTATTTCTTAACCACTTGCCTAACTTAACCAAACAGTGGCCCTAATTAATTTAAATCTTTCATCATTTGAAGACATCTAAACAATTTAACTTAAGGATCCCAAAATATCTTATGATTCAATAAAAGCTTCCCTTTACAACATGAAGCATTTTCTTTACTTAAACCAAGCAATAAATCCTCAATTCCAGTTTATAGAATGTATATATATATATATATATATATAAATTTATCTCACAAGAATAACCCAACGTTCATTTGTAACCCCTTCTAAACTTCACATAACCTTCGCTTTAACTCTGGAATTTACAGACTCTAAATTGTCCTAGCTTTAATAATTCCATTCCAGTAATTTCCTTCACGCATGCATCATAACAAATTTATATAAACGCACATTCACAGACCCAATAACTCCATCCTCTTCTTCAGACCCAGAGGTTCAATTTCTCATTTCAAACTTTTGTTATTTCTCTTTTTAATCCACAAAACCGAGAGCCCCCAATTTCCTTTAGCAGCAAAGAGAATTTAAAACAAACATGCATGCTTAACTTAATGACCCTGTTACTCAGCCATCAGAATTAATTAAATCCCAAGGAGTCACGCAATCGAGACTGGAAACGAGAGGAAAAGGGGAAGATCACTGTGCATACGAAACAGATCTGTGACTCAGAGCTTCCAAAATCCAAAACGGATTACATGAATCACAGGAAAAACAGCTCAAATGCCAAGCATCATCATAATCAAAATGAAAGACCTCAGCTCATAAATCAATTCCTTGAAGAAACAGGGACCCAACTCGGTGAAACCGAAACAGGGTATTTCACTTCTCAGCCACGTGTGGTATACGTGGGTTGTGGCATGAGTGCCACGTTTCTTTCCTTCTTACTTTTTTCTTTTTAAATGAAATAAGATATTCTATTGAGTAACTTTTCCCCAAATTTGACTGTCAATATGTAAAATAATTCCTTTGATAGATGTTTAGACAATTTATTTATTTTTCTCAATTTCCTTAAAATATTTTTGTTCTAAAAATTTATTCATACTTACTCAAAATTTTATAATTGGTTTCCCAAAACTTCAATTACATTTCATAATATATTTGTCAAAATTTGGGATATTATACCAAACCCCATGTTAGTAGTATGTTTCGGAAGGTAAAGAAAGAACTTTATATTCAGGTGAATTAATATTCGAATTTTTATTTAAAAAATATTTAAATTTAGTATTCAATAATTTTTAAATATATTATCTTTTATAGGCAATACTTATAATTTTAAAAAAAAAACTTCAGGTTCAAATCGCCGGCAAGGATGCTGACCAGTGGCCACGTCATCCTCAGAAAAGGACCAAAGGGGCTTACACGCTTTGGGCTCCAAATACAAACTTTATCAATATTTGAAACCCCCAAGGTTGATATGAATGATTAAATGGCATCCAATTTATTAATTTCCATTAAATTGTTACCAGTCCAATTAACCTTTTAAAGCATTATATATTTATATGTATGGACTTCCACCCATCAACTATCAAAATCACAAAACAAGGAATTAATTTGGATCGTCGGAGTTGCTTTTAGTTTGATCAACAAGAGAATGGCTAAGAATATTTCTCCAATACAAGTTTTGCTGCATGTCCTCATCGTTGCAGGTTCAATTCAATACATGAATAATACTCCCTCCATTACAATATACAAAATGCAGTTATATATATACGGTTTTATTTATACGATACATTCAAAGTATGTCTAAAATTTAAACAAACTTTTTTATTTTTACTTTTCCTCCACAGTTGATATATAAGACATTGATTTATGATATTCTATATTGCTTAATAATAAGCCCAACCCACCGAAAAGTGGTAGATTAATTTCAACTCTTTGATTAAGTCATATTATCATCTTAATTAGTACTATTAATCTCACACATAACTTGAAATCTCAACAAGTTTATAATTTAAGTGATAAGATAAATCATTATAGATTTTGTATGTGACGGTGTTTAGATGAATGTGCAAGTGGGATATTGGTGATGTGGGTTTGTGAATAATTTTGCAGGTATGACAGTTGCAAGTGTTGAGGTGAAGAAGACATGCATGGACACAATATATAGAGATAGGGGGCATTGCGTGGCCAATGAGTGTGCCCACTGCACCCAACAGCGCGGCTTATATTAATGATCCAAGTGTAAAAAGCTTTTTGGATTAATGGTAGAAGCTATTCCTTCTACTTTTACTTATATAAAAAAATCTCTTATAGGAATGGTAAGATATGAGCAACAATTTATTTTTGTCCAAAAATTTAATGCACTTTTATCCTTTTTTTACCCAAATAAGTATGTCTCTATCATATTTTTTTTTCATTCATTCTATCTCTTCTCTTTTTTCATGTATTCTCTTTTACACTCATCAACTTCATAAATAAGGGTATGGTTAAAAATATTAAATCTCTTACATATTTATTATTTTAACCTTTAAGTCATTTTGCATGATTTAGGTAGTTATTACTTATAAAAAGAATTGGATGAAGTACTTTTCTAACTTCAATTATGGTTTATAAGGTAAACATATGAGAGAATTTTATCTCAACTTATATGTACATACTTTTATAACGCTACCCAAAAGGCCCTTTAAGTCAATGAGTCTTTCTGAATAAAGAAGTCTCTTTCCCCATCTTTGTCTTTAAACTCTGAACACTTGTATGGATATAAATTAACCTTTAATTGTGTATTATAGTTATATTTATTTAGTTTTTAATTATAAAATTATAATTTTATATATTAAAATATTACTTATAATCATATTTCATTAAAACTTTTGAATAAAAGAAATTAAAATTATTTATGTATAAAATTATTTTTCCTTCCCTCCCAGCCTAAACCAAACACACTAAAACTGAATATAAAATAGAGATTTTGAGGTAGCCTTAATTCTTCATGGGAGTTCTCATGACTGGTGGTGGTGGGTAAAGCGTTTTTTTTTAATGAGGATATTTTGGTAAATCGAGTATAAAATCTTATTTACACTTAAAGAACTTGGACAGACGGGCTTGAGAGCTATTTTTTCATTTTGTGAAACTTTTTTATTTAGATTTTATAAATTAATTTTATCTCTTAAAAATATCTATCTATTCATATGCTTATGCCTCATTTCTTTAGGGAAAAAGTATCCGCTAATAATCAATCAGACTAAACTTATAAAAAAAAATCATATACATAATGAACTTACAAAAAAAATCATATACACTATATACTAAATTTATATTTTTTATTTTGTTGTTGGGTTTTTATTATAATATTTTATTCCATTTTATCTCATAATACACTCTTATATTTGTCATTTTCTCCAAACTTATTCATTAAATTATAAACTAATGTATAATATAATATAATATAGGGATATTTCAGAGATATCGTTCAAATTGACTAATTTATTTTATTTTCTTAATCTATTCAAATTTGTTAAATGGTTATCATATTAAGTGGTAATGGGAGTGTATAAGACATTTTTTAAGAATTCTATCTAGTCTTGGTGCAAGACACATTGTAAAATTTAGTATAGAGCGTGTGCATGAAATATTTCCAAAAATGACATAATACTAATTTGCTTTTTTTTTATGGCATGTTTCAGTTCAAGTTTAAAAGTATAAGTAAATAGTTTTAATTAAGGATAATTATTAAATGTTCCAAATGACGGCATCCATGCATTTGATAGATATTACCCACTACTCATGAATGCCATCTTTTTCAATTGCCATTACATTTCTATCAATGCAGTTTCATTTTTTTTCTTTGTTTTGGTCAAAATTTAGTTCCCCTTCAAACCACTATATATAAATAATCTATACCCACTTCCCCTAAAATCTACCAAAAATCACAAAACAAGGTACCAATTTGGATCATTGGAGCTGCTTCTCAACGAGATCGAGGATAGCCAAGAATAGTTTCTTCATCACTGCATGTTTCGGTGCTTGTCCAATTGTCATCTTTTCAGGTCTGGTACTGCTTATCCTCACCATTAGTTTCGTTTCTTTATTCTTTTAGTACGGCTAGTCCTGCACATGAGCTAACGGCTGTAACAGAATAAAATTAAAGAATTTAATTAAAAGAGAAGAATATATAGGTGCCAAACTAAAAATTGAGGCAAAATGTAAGTATTTAGAAAATAGTTTGCCCACATACTACCCCATATCCAATTGATTTCCTATTATTTCCATTATTATGAGTTAGTTTCCATTATATATTGTATACATGACGCTATAGGTTTGAATGATTTTGCCGCTATTATAACTATGACAAGTGGTTAATTATTAGGTGTATATATAAGACTTGCTATTATAAGATAGAGTACTTCTTATAAGATATAAATAATTGAATTACACTCATTTAAGTTAAAGAAAATAGATAGATGCACAGTGAGTGTAAAGCTCTCAGTCAAGATTGCAACCTTATGAGGCTATTGAACTCTTATTTATTGTGTGCATATGTGCCGCCGTAGATTACAGCCACGTCATGATTAAATATCCTAACAGAAACAGTTGTAGAGGTTAGAGAGATACAGCTAGTTCCAGCCAGTCATGCACTAATACCTAGTGGGCCTAACCATATTGTTATAAATTGTAACAATTTAAAAGTTCACTAAAGGTAATATATATATCCATCCGATCATCTGAATTACACGATAGGGCTAAGTGATATCTATGAAGACAATTTAGTATGAGAACCCAAAATCCATCAATGATGTGTTGATGTGGGAAAATTGTCCCACATCGCTTGCTCATTTAACAAGGGGGAGCTTGGAAGGTTATAAATATAGCTCCCCCCTTCACTTGTAAATCATCCCTCCAATAGCCAATCCTTCTAACACTATAAGGATTTGTGCTACAAATATCTTTTCTTGTATTATTACTTATGCAATTATTTGAGTAATAATAATTGTAGATATTTGAGTATTCCTTTTTATTGTTGTCTTGCCTATTATTTATTAGCTGTTATTAGATATAGTAGTTGTAGCTTATTATATTATTAAATTACTTCTAGAAATTTATTTTCTAGATTTGTGATTTTTTAGTATAATCGGTTACGCTCTATAAGTTAGGTTTCCGCAACATGATGAAGTGATGGAAGTGAGGTAGAAAAATATAATAATTAGAAATCTCAAAGTACAGCATGACGGGGCAAGAGTAAGCTATTGCTTACACATATTGTTGCAAACAAAAAGGAAGAAAAACATGA
>QFDD01007175.1:0-11582 GCA_006871305.1 Vachellia collinsii
GAAGTCTTCCCGCGGAACCGCAGACAGGGGGCCATTTTGGTAACTTCAATGAGACCGTAGAGTTAAAAGCTTGATGGTGCACGTATTTGTACGGGATCCGAACCGCCAAAAACCCTCGGGCGCTAGCTTTCAAATGGCTCTTGTACTCCATTTCTTGCTTAGGTTAAGGCGTTAGGCCCTTAATCTGCGAAATTATCGGCACTCCGTATCCATCTCTGTCTCTCTTAAGGCCTATTCTTCTCTGATTTTAAACTCATAATCTTCCTACCACTCGCCCGCTCGCTCTATTTCAGTTTGATCGCCATGTCTAGGAGGTGAGAGGTTTGATTTATCTTGTTTTTTTGTGTGTATTCTCGTCTTATTTGGTCAAATTTTGTATATCATTGTTCGCTTTAGTCGATTAATCCTTCATTTTCTTCTTCTTCTTCTTCGGAATAGAGCCTCAAATGTTGCCTACTTTTGTCGCTGTTGGGACTGTGTGCTCTCCCTTCGTTCATTAAGCTATTTGCTGTTTGTTTTTGCCTGATTGGGATTATTGGAGGGGCAATGTTCTCCGAGTGCTTGACGGAGGGTCGATCCCTATCGATTGACAATTTCACATCACGAACTGTGTCGGAAGAAGAGTTTCGTGCAGTTGTTTGATTGCTTGTCTTCCCCTTAATTTAATTGTTTTTGTGAACAGAATAGGAGCCTGTTGACGGATTATTTTGGGTTAATATTTGACCTCATTATTTGGCATGGGTTTGCTGTAACTTTACTTTCCTTTTGTTGATTGAAACTTTACAATTTATAATATGTCAGAGTGTTCAGCAAGTTCACTGTGAGATTTAATTTGTATGATTCATTGTCATTGTGTTTTGTATATCTTTCCATTGTAATTTGCAGACTCCTCTTCGATTACTCGTGCCTGTAATTTATATATTCTAATTCGTCTTTCTTTCTTTTTAATTCATTGTAGGACTTGTAAGTTCTATGCCCGTGGAAAATGTTTCAGAGGAGAGCAATGTGATTTTTCTCATGGCGAACAGGATACTCCAGCTGATGTAATTTACTGCCTTGCTGGTTTCCTTTAAAGAACGGATTCTGATATGAATGAGACATGATATAATTAAAAAAAAACAGTGTCTTCATACAATCTTAATCTGTTATGTATCATATTTGATGTTAGTTAAATATGTATCAGATATGATATGGTTTAATTTTGAAATATCAGTACTCCATAGGCCACACTTTATGCATCCCATTGAAAAACTCATTCGTATATGCTTCTCACCCGCCTTATTTACTAAAAGCAGATTTGCACATACTATCAAAAGGGGAACTGCTCTTATGGTAGTCGATGTAGATATAAACATGTCAAAGGTTCTGCATCATCTTCAGAAAATGGTCGGCAATCTCCGTCTTTGAAGTCTGTCATAGATCATACTACTAGAGGAAAATCAAGGTGGATCCCCAAGAGTGCAAATTCTGCGGGCATTGGTCATCTTAATCATCTGAATTCGCCAAATAATGTTGATATTGGTGAATCTAGTAATGCTACGCCTTCAAAGCATATCTTTTGTAAATATGCTGCAGCCAACTGCCCCTTAGAAAAAAAATGCTTGCTCATTCATGGAGACCAGTGTCTGTACTGTAGGAAGTTCTGCTTGCATCCCACTGACCAAAGGGGAAGAGAGAGTCATTTGAATTCTTGTGACAAGAAGGAAAAGTACAATCAGGCTTTGAAAGATAGTCAAGAAATAGAGTGCAATATTTGTTTGGATCGTGTTCTTTCAAAGCCTAAAGCATCTGAATGCAAGTTTGGGATGCTTCCTGAATGCGACCATGCTTTCTGTTTATCGTGTATCAGGAATTGGAGGAACAGTGCCTCAAACTCTGAAATGGACATCTTTAAAATTGCTAATAATAATAATACGGTGAGGACTTGCCCTGTGTGCCGCAAGCTATCATATTTTGTGATTCCAACTCCTATTTGGTACTCCACAAAGGAAGAAAAGCAGGAAATTATTGACAACTACAAGGCAAATTGCAAGTAATTTCTTACCCACTTTCCTTTTTTGACATTATTTTAGACTCGGTACTTAATTTCAGTTTCTCTATAATTTTGGTGAACTGATGGTGATTTCTTGTCCAAAAACTTCCCTTCGTATCTTGGCTGATTTATGCCCTTTCTACCCTCTCTTGCCATCTCACTCATATGCATGCTTCCTTCTTATAATGCATTGGATGTTTTTGTATTTACAATGTAGTTCTGTGCACTAAATATTAGGATATATAGGGAACAATCTAATTACGTGGAACGTAAGGTAAGCTTAAAAATATATCATTAAAAGGTAGAATGTTATTATATTAAATGTAATCTTGTCTCGTTCAGGTTGATTGATTGCAAGCATTTTGACTCTGGAAATGGGAACTGTCCATTTGGAGCTAGGTGTTTCTACAAGGTAATGGAGTTATCATCTCTATTTTTCCGTGTTTGGTTGATGGTCAAGATTGCTGATAAATATATGGAGCACGCTTCTTTGGACAATTTTTGAAATACAACCCCCTCCCCCCAAAAAAACAAAATAAAATAAAATGCACGATAGTGTTTCCAATCTGATCAACAATCTGTTTGGGGCTTATCTGTATTGTTTGTAAACATGTTAGCATTAACCGATTGCGGTACTTGAATTATGAGTTTATATCATGTTGGTTCGCAATACCCATCTGAATTAGTGACCTTGGTTTTGCCTATTATTGTTTTCAATTTTTAGTTCCAGTCTCAATCATTTTCCCCCTCATATTCTTCATGATCATTTGTTTATATTATATGATTGGCTATACTTTATGTTCTTTATTTTTCTTTGCAATAAGATAGACTATATGTGCGATCCAGTAAAATGTTAAAATATTTATAAATAAATCGCAAGTGATTTAAAAGAGAAAAGAAAAGGAGACCCGATGGTTGTATTCAAAGAGTTTCAAACTGAATTCTAATGTTTTATTTCTGCAAGGAATCATCCAAAATAAATATTTGCATTGCTTATATTTTTTGTTTTCTGTGAGTCTGTCTTCATGTCTATGCTCGTTTTCATTTATTAACAAGAATTATTGTGGTGCATGTGATTATTTTGATGGTTGGTCTTGTAGCATACTGTGAAGCCAGGCTCAGTGATGTGGAGACATGGTAGGCCACCACCACGCCGCCCCAGAGGCCGCAATAATATGGATATGTATGAAATGATAGATATGCTCAGTGAATTTGATCTACAAGGTGGTGAATTCTATTCCATCATGCGGGATTCTGAGTTTTTTTGAAGATATGGATCCTTACGAGATGATGGCTGTGTCAGATATGCTGGCCGGTTCTGGTTCAGGACCTAGTTTTTTCGATGAAGATTCTGATGATGATGAAATGGGGTTTTTTGAGATGGCTGCTCTGTCAGAGTCGCTGGATAACCCTTTTGATATTTTAGGCGATGATGAACTAAATCCTTCGCAAGCAGCATTCTTATCCATGTTAATGCAATCTAACATTGAAGAAGATAGTGAAGGGGACGACGAGGATGACTAGTTTTAGCTTTATTGAGCTTGTTTAGTGTTTATGTCCAAACTAGGTTTTGGAGGTGAGCCCTTCCGTGTAATGCCTGGCATAATTTTGGAAAATCTCAGTTGTAACTGAAGGTTCTTGGCTCTTGCACTTCTTTTATCTAGATGTCTGTAATTTTAATTTGTGTGAATCCTTTGCCGGTTTGTATATTTTGGTAGTTCCATGGTATTCGAAGATGTTACTTGTCAGCCTATTTTAACAGGTTGAGATTTCATATGGAAGGGTTCCTTAATCCTGCAAGCCCTAGGTCTTTGCTTGGCATGAGGATTGAGGATTTATCGTGTAGAAATTGTTATTCAGTGAAATTTAAAATTCGCTTATATATGATATGATATGATATGATTATACTAACATCGCAGCTGGAATGGATGGCTTTGCTTCAGCTTTTGTCTGTGGTCCTCTTAACGAATGGAAGTGATTGTAATCGTTTACGTAATATACAATTCTTAACGCCTCAGTTGTGACTGAAAACTGCTGTTAAAAATAATAGTTGATTCTTCTTTATTCAGAAATATATTCTTAACTAATAATCAAGTGGTCTACATCCATCCATGATCCATCATCAATATGTCAAATTATCACAGGCACTATACATAAACTACAAAATAATGGAATTATATAAATAAAAAGGTTAGTTAAAATTAGCTAAAGATTACATAAAAAATGTACTTTCCTTCGAATGTAACCTTATTTACGGAGAGAATGAGTACAAGTTAAAATGAGTTAAAAAAAAAAAAAAGATCAAAGGGGTATATAATTAATTAAGAGAAAAATAAAAAGGTAATTTAAATTTTTGAAGCGTAACTTATAAAAAAAATTTAAAACATGAGCTATACAATATATCATTTTTTACCAACTAGTAGTTGCACACCATTTTTTTTTTTTTTGTAATATAGCTAGAGGATTGAGTTAGATAGGAGCATTTTCAGGCCAATTAAACTAAATTCTCGATTTAGTTACGCATACTCGAATTTGATTTACAATCTATGAACAAACGATTTTTTTTTAAGCCAATTCAAAATAAATTGGTGTTAGTGGTTAAAAAAATAAAAAAGAATAATATTAAGAAAACAATGAACACGCCAGCCATAAGACTCTGTCCGACGAGTTAACTCACCGAGCTGAAACGGACGAGATTGGTTTGTCGTGCTTCAACCATTTCCTGCGACTTGTACCCACAGGTTGTTCGATACTCATCGTCCAAATCTTTAAGCGCAAATCTATCTTTCCTCATATTTCTAGTTCTCCATTTCCTTATCCTTCGCCTCCCACCCCGTCTTCCTTCTGGTCGGACTCCCATAATACTTGCTCTCGCTCCCTCTCTCTGTTTTTTTTTCATTCAACGGTTGCGACCCCACTTAATTGATTCTTCTTTCTTGTTTTTCTTCTTTACAACCAACAGCAATTGATTCGAGTTTTAGGGTTTTGATCCTTCCGCCTCTCTCAATTAATTTAACGGATTTTCCATTCGCATCACCATGTCCAAGAGGTGAGAACCTTGTAGCTATTAAATGTGTTATTGATTGTTTTCTTGTACGCAAGGGGTTTACAGTTTTCGTTGGCCTACGGTTTCTGCCAATGCGGGGATTGTTACTTGGCTATGGCATAATGGATATCATTTCATCCGAAATTTGTGTTAATATGTTACACCGGGAAAATTTACAGTCGATTTTGGGCCTATAAATTATTTCGAACGCACAAGTATTTTTTTCTTCTTTTATTATTTTTGATCTTGGGAGGCCATTGTTGGATGTAAACAACGTTAGATGAAATTAAGATTTATTCCTGTGTACCATTCCATTTAATTCTTGGCATAATAGCCAGTGAATATCGAAACTGTTTCTAGGCTGCTTGGAAATGTTCAAGACTCTATACAAGGGTGAAATTTGATTTAGTTCCTCTTGTTTGTGAGTATTATAGTTGGCCTTAGACGTGTTATTTGCTGTGAATTAGTCTTTTAATTAGAACAGGTGTCTTTCGTTCGGGGTTCAAGTTTAAATGTTTCTAATTGTGACCCTGTTTTCTGAAGTTTGTGCCACAACCAATGCTTCTGTTTCCTGTTTTGAGTTGGTATGTCTTTCTATTTCAGCTTGCATATTATTCTAACTTGTGTACTATTATTTTACGAATACTCTAGGGTTCTTTGCAAATTCTTTGCGCATGGAGCGTGTTTGAAGGGGGAGCATTGTGAATTTTCTCATGACTGGAAAGATCCTCCAAACAACGTATCTGATACAAGTTCTTTGCTTTAGTGCTTACCTATAAATGTTTCATGATAATACGTTGCTCTTAATCGCTGCTTGTATCTTGTCTTTTTTTGATAGATATGTACCTTTTATCAGCAAGGAGTTTGTGCCTACGGTAGTCGCTGCAGATATGACCATGTCAAAGCTTCCCGGGAACAGTCCTTTCACACATCTTCTTCTGCAAGTTTACACCCCCTAAATTCAGATTCTTCTATACTTGATGGTAGCACTAGAGTTTCATCAAATGGGGCTGCTACAATTCCTGAGTTGTCTTCTAACAGTGGACCTTCCTTTCCTATTATTCCTGCATGGAATGCAGAACCTGAGTTTCATGTTCCTGATTGTTCTCATGCTTGGAATCCAGAACCTGGGTATCAGGATTTTTTCGAGGATACTGATGTCAGTGAATCCAGAATTACTGATCCTTCTGAGCGTCCTATCTGTTCATTTGCTGCTGCTGGTAATTGTCCGAGGAAGGAGAAATGCCCTTTTATTCACGGAGATTTGTGTCCTACATGTGGAAAGCACTGCTTACATCCTTTTCGACCTCAAGAAAGAGAGGAACATATAGATACTTGCCAAAAAAAGCAAAAGCATCTTGAGGCATTGAGACGAAGTCAAGAAATTGAATGCAGTGTTTGCCTTGAGCGTGTTCTTTCAAAGCCCACAGCAGCTGAACGCAAGTTTGGTCTGCTATCTGAATGTGATCATCCCTTCTGCATATCTTGTATTAGGAACTGGCGTAGCAGTAACCCAACCTTGGGAATGGATGTGAACACCACATTGAGGGCCTGTCCAATCTGTCGTAGGCTCTCTTACTTCGTGATTCCAAGTGTCATTTGGTACTCTACAATGGAAGAAAAACAGGAAATCATTCACAGCTACAAGGAAAAGCTCGAGTAACTTCTTAGCTACTGATAAATGCTCTCTCTCTCTCTCTCCCCTCCCTCTCACACCCCCCCGGGGCACAGGACCGGCTCTATATAATCAATCTATGACTTAGATTACTAATTAGATTGGAGTGTTTTTACTTTGAGTTACAATTTATATTTCTTAATTTATGGGGGGTTATTGGTAATTCTACTCTACCTCTCATTCTTCTCTTCATTGGTATGGATGTGTAGGGAAAGATTGATTTTACATGATGATTTTTGGTAGGAACATGAATGTCTCTATATATGTGTGTGTGTAAATAATGAATGCCGTTTGTAGGTCAATTGATTGCAAGCATTTTGACTTTGGGAATGGAAGTTGCCCATTTGGTACTAGCTGTTTCTACAAGGTAATTTATGAATATTATTAGTACTATTTTTTGTTCGCTCTTTTTGTTTCCCCCCCCCCCGGGTAGAAAATGTCATTAAACCTTTATCTCCACATGTGGAGTATTGGTTTTTCTTGGTTCTGAGGCTTAACATTATTAACTTATCTTTGTGAAGTGAGGCCATATTCAATCTATTTCTCCAAGTAAATCAAATTTTTGTTTGATTCATAATAGGACAATAAAATAATTAGATAATTAATATAGCTATGCTGTTATATTTTGTGGTATATGATTTCTATTTCTCCCATGCACGATCCTATAGAAATGGTTAGATGGTATCTTGAGTTTGGCCTATACTAATGATGATGTTTAATTAGTGGTTTAAGTGGTGTTTAGAAATTGATGGTAGCCTACTTCATTTCTGTTCTCTTTTTCCCAGCATGCTTACCGAGATGGCAGACCTGAGCAAGTAGTTCTGAGGCATCTTGGGGCTGCAGATGGCAACACTGTGATTGCTAAAGACATCAGGTTTGCTCTGACATTTTATCAGTTCTTCTAATGTTCTATCTTCTTCTCCGTTCTGTTTGGCCTTTTCTCTCTTTAATTTTTCATTTAAAATTTTACTAACTGATACATGGGGCAAACAGGCTATCAGATTTCCTTGCTAATATGCATTTAAGATGAAGGGTGATGCTCATACGCTCTGATGTAAGTTTTAAGCTTGCAGTTTCTCTTAGTATAAAAATGCATTCTATAGGGGGATTATACTTATGATACCGTTTTTTTTTTTTAATTTCTTGTTTCGTTACTGTTCTTGAGGATTTTAGAGACAAAAAGACTTCTAGGTCCATTTGGCAGTTATAAGTGGGCTTTTAACTACAAAATAGCGATTGGACCTTACCTTTTCCTATTTTAATGTTTCTTACAGATTCTAGTTGATTAAATCCAAGGAATTGTGAAAATCGTTTTAAACAACGAGTTTGAAATTTTATATAATTTAAGCTTTTGATGGAATCGAATTTTTAGTTCTGAACTATTATTCTGATTTCATCCTCCGAACCACAGCCCTCAAAAGGTCTAGGGGATCAGATGTTTCGGACTCTGACCATCAAGGGAGGAATGAACCAAAACAAGGTCAAATATTTGAGATAAAGTTATGTAGTTCTATCCGAAATTATTTGCACTATTAAACCTAGAATATAGTGATTTTGCAAAGAAATTGAAGTCTAATTTTCTGAGTTGTGTATAGAAATAGAAGCTCTTTCGAATTGGTCTCTTCTTTCTTAAGTGTATTTTTCCCTTTGGCGTTAGGACCTTTCCCTCAACTGCAACTCCTAAAACGAAAATATATTTGGCTCAGACAACTTCTTGGTTTTGTCTTACGCATGGTTTGCAGTTCCTTCACTAACAAATACGAACACCATTTAATTCCTGCAGGTTTTTATTAAGGTCTTGGGTTTTTCTTGTTGAACACATTTAGTCCTAATCGCTTCACCTGTTTTGTCTCTGCAGGATACTTGTATAAAAGAAATATGAGCTTCAATGTCAAAGTTCTCTTTTGAATCAAGTCAAGCTCTTCTTGTTTTCATGGTTGGTGCTTCGGCAGTAAACTGAATATTCTTAAGTGCCACATTTTTCTGAATTACAATTCATGCTGAAATTGAGTTTTAATTCCTTGATTTGGTTTCATCCTCCTAGTTTTTATGTCCTTACTGTGCTTAATATTTGCGTATACCAACCAAAAAAAACAAAAAAGGCTTCACTAGTTTGGATTAACATTGGAAAAGTGACTTCTAAAGTTGGAGTAAAAGTCAATTAATGCAATTTGATTTATGTTTGGATAAACTTTTATACAAAAGATAGTGTTAAGAAGCTTCAGAAGTCAGTTAGGATGACACTTGAAAAGTCAGTTTTAGCAAGGTTTAAATTTGAAGGCAAAGTCAAAAGCTAGAAATAAAAAAAAAGTTGTTTCATTTTAAAGTGGCTTTTGGGCATAAAATTGGCTGCATTCAAAGCCATGCCAAACATCTGTTTTCATCCAAACTGACTTGTGAAGCTTCCTAGCACTATCCCAAAGACCCAAACAAGCCTTCATTCTTTCCCTTTCAACAAGACTTAGTTGAAGTTATTTAGATGATTGCCTTGTGGACACCTTTCAACAAAGCCCTCCCTCAGATAGAATTTATAACACTGCATTATTAAATGTTTAATAAAGTGCTTAATTTGTTGATTTTGTTACTGAAGTTACTTGAGCTGTGCAGTTATCATAAAACGTGGTTATTGAACAGATGTTTCTGACTTGTCCTGCGAATTTGCAGAAGTATCAGCATGAGGAGAAAGGGCAACGCCAGTGTGCATTGTGTGGGCAGCGTAATAAAGTGCACCGTATATTAATTTATAATGATCATGAACCGCAGAAGGACACCTGCATGGCGGCTTGTAATCTCAATAAGCTCTCTGAAGAAAGCATCTATATGGAACTGGCAAGTGTGTATTTTTGATGTTGGTGTTATATAAACTTCGTGTGCCCCACATTCCTTTGTTTAAGCCATCGGCTTGTGACTTGAGCAGGGGAAAAAAACGATTTTGATGGCTCATATATTGATTGGGTTTCTTGGTTATGTGCAATAATTGATTTGGGTGATGAATGAAATTATGAAGTTATTAGAATCATTTACATTCTTTTTTTTAAAAAAAAAAATCTAATTCATCAGGCCTTACAATTTTATCTGAATTTTAATCAATTTTTTTTTAGTTTTCTCTTTATTGAATTCTCAACTATGATTAATCAGTCATACTTATAAAATTGGATTTAATAGAAAAGATTTATGTCTCAGTAAACTGGTAAAGTAAGGTTTGAATTCGAGTTAGGAGAGTACTCTTATTTAATATCTGATAGTACTTTGAATAAGATCGATTTTGATAAGATACATATGCTTAAAGGGGGGAAAAGATAATTATTAGTTGCCAACTTGCCATGATTATAATACGTTAATTAGGGTGTGCATATTGAATTGACTAGATGGCAAATAAGTTACCACAAAATATGAAATAAAGAGATTAAATAACAAAAAAACAATTATTATACTTAGTTACTAACCTTTTTTCATAAATTAATAAATTACTAATATAGAGACTAGTACATATAATGAGCCCGTTTGGGAATGATTTTTTACAAAATGCATTTTGAAGAAAAGAGTTTTGATCATAATGCATTTTGGCAGAATTCATTTATGTTTGGATATGTTAAATTCAGAATGACTTTTGGTAGAATGCATTTATATTTGGATAAATGTTAGAAAAGTGACTTTTTGAAGAAATTACTTAAAAGGCATGAAGATTATTAATACATATACATTATTTTATATATTGTGTTAAAATGAGAGAAAATAAAATGATAAAAAAATGGAATAAAAGAAAATATATTTACATTACATATAATTGAAAAGTAAAATTGTCTAAGTAATAATAACATTACATAATTAATAGGATTGTAAAATTTGTACAATTTGATCTCTAATTCTGTCACGAACGGAATTCATTTGTGTTGAAAATGATTCTACATTAGCTGAAGATTCCTATGACACGTCTTGTCACGACGAACATGTGAATCACTAGAACATGTAAAGGTGAGCAAAAAAAACCGAAAACCGAAAATCAAGTCGAACTAAACTATTATATACATATATATTATTTTATATAATGTGATAAAATTAGTAAAAAAATAAAATGATAAAAAATAAAATAAAGGAAAATATATTTGTATTACATACCATTAAAAAATAAAATTTTATTTCATACTTTTTATAATTCAACAATAAATCATAATTTTTTTTCGTTACATTGTTCAAGTAATAATTTTTTTCGTTATAATTCAACATTACATATAATTAAAAAGTAAAATTGTCCAAGTAATAATAACATTGCATAATTAATTGAATTATAAAGTTTGTACAATTTGATTTTTAATTTTGTTACGAATGCGACTTTGAGTATACTATATCACGACTTAGAATTTTCACATTTAAGTTATGACCTAAAGTATCGCCCTGAAATGCATTCTGGACAGAAAGAGCTTTTTAGCTTGTTTGAGATTAGTTTTTAAAAATAATTGTACGTAATTCGAGGTAAGTATATAAGAGAAATTTTGTCTTGGCTTGCATGTCAGAATGCATTTTAGGAGAATGCATTCCTAAAATGCATTATGGGAGAATGTGTTGTCAAACACTTCAAAATTTTAAGACTAGTACATATAATACTTATGTCAAGTTTCTTCTTTCCATTATATCAAATTCTCTAATCACATAAGATCATGTGTCATATTTTGAAATAGTGTCATTTAATTATAAACTTATATATAAAAAAAAGAAGAAGAAGAACATATGGCACGGTGTGATTAAAGTATTTAACATGATGGATATAAAAAAAAAATACAAAAAATAAATAAATAAAAAGGAATTAATATTTTGTGTACATCAGGTTC
>QFDD01007176.1:0-16519 GCA_006871305.1 Vachellia collinsii
ATTCATATTGATATATATTTTGAAGCACATGCAGATTCAAGCACACGCTTTATAGAACATATTCAAATACAAAAGAATTTGCCATTTTGATTATGATCAGAAAGATTGGAAGGAAAATTTTAATTCTAAAGAAAATTTTGGGAAAATCATACCTAATTGGAAAATACCAACTTGACTCAATCAAGGCTAAAGCTTTGTATTATAAATTTAAGAGAAAGAAGATGAGAGAGAGAGAAAATTAGATAACCATGGAAGAGTGAGCTTTTATTCATTATCTCCAGAGTGTACATAATACATATGTGATATCTTATATTTATACGTATGAATATACGGTATTAGGATAAATCAATAGCTTAAATTACATGAGATAATAAGGGGATACATAATTGAGGATAATGGGAGATATGAACATCCATATAATAATATTCATAACAATTTCATATATATATATATCAATAATGAGAGTATACTCCCTTTTCTAGCAAAAGAAATCGTGCATGTATGTATTCTTCCCTATCATATGTTCAACTACCATGTTCACACATGCGATGCGATTTCTAGATAATGACAAAGATCTTGGTGGCTTCTGTTAGTGGAGTATATGTTTGACTACTTAAGTTTATATGAAGTTTTAGTTTAGTCCATTAAATTTAACAAGTACACTTTTAGTGCTCTCTTCTTAATGTCATTAGTTTCACTTAACGGAAAACGTTTCCTCAAAAAAATTTAAATGGTGATTCTATAATTAATTGATGTTAAAATATGCTTAAATCAAAACTTAAATTTGTTTTTATTTTATATATTTATTTTTATATTTTAAAATTTAAGCATGTTTTTATCAAGATTTAATTGTAAAATTACTGTTTAAATTTGCAGAGTTAACATTTTCTAAATAAAACTAATGGTATTGAGAATAAAATATTAAAAATGTAAGTTTTAAACTTTAAGAACTATATTGAAACTTCTTATAAATTTAAATGACTAAATGTAAACTTTAGCCTAAATATTATTATTATTATTATTATTAGTTTAGATATTCAAATATCACTACTACATAATTATGATTTAACGTCACATTTTAACGTTGGTTAAATAGAAAACCTATAACATTCCGAAATTTGGCAAATGTGATATGAAATATAATTAAGGCTTTGGAAAGACAATTACAAAATTTTTGAATAAAAAATATTTTAAGAAAATTAGAGAAAAAATAGTGAATTACCCAAAATTTATTGGAATGATTATTCTACATGTTAACGGTCAAATTTTGGAAGAAACTTGATTGTTGGAATGAAAGATTTATTATTGCAATTGTGGAATTATTGGAATAAAAAAAAAGTTTACGCATGCCTCACATGTAGCAGAGGCTTTAATGCCTCTGCCCACAGGTTAGCTTCCTCACTCATTTTCATTCATGTCTTCTTCTTCCCGTGGAACCTGAACAGAGCCAGAGCGAGAGAGTGACAGGGAGAATTTTATCGGAGGAAGGCGTCAACAGTACGTGCAAGCTCCATTTCTTGTTCAGGTGAGCCTTCTGAGCTTCTTCCCACTCTTAGATTTCTCTCGGTCTCTACATTTTGGAATAGGGGGAATGAATAAAGTTGATGAATAAGAGGAAAATGAGAGATTCTACTAATTAAATCATGGAATAAGCAATTGAAGCTTTATTTTTTAGTATCGAGCTTTGTATGTAATTGATTCCTCCGATCTATAAATTTTAAAGTGTGGGTTTGCTATTTTTGGGAGCACAACATGATTTTCCCTTATGGTTGGGTCTTAGAAGATTAAATCTCGGTTTTAGACTATGAATTATGTCAACTGCGCATGTGGATTATCGGTTTGGGTGACATGCATTCTTCCTCTTTTCAAAGAACCAAAGCAGAGGGTTTTTGGTTTTGATTGGGTGTCTTGGGTTTCTCTGAAAGCTGGACTAATAGAGGCTAATGCTACCTAATGGGTGTTAAGAAGTTATTTTAAGTGAAAATCTTGGTTTGCATGTACTGGGTGTGAAAAATTGAAAGCATAAACTTTTGATTTCTATGGAATCACTGATAGAGGTACAAAAGGCATCTTACATGGCAACTTACGTGGTAGTCAAGGTGGTATTATGCATGTCAATCATGATACCCATGTAATGCAAGAAGAGTCTGACCCGATCATTATAACTCAACAAATAATATTTGGGCTTCAATTAGCTAACATAAAGACCCATGAAGTTAGTATATTTGTTGAAGGTGTCAACTAGACCTTAGCCATGCTTATTCAGGCCCATATGCATACTTTCATGACCCATGAAAGCTTAAGCACGTGGGAAATGATGAAGATCCATGAAATTGGTGTAACATAAGCATGGAAGAAGCCCTAGATGATGTATAGGGCCCATGTGCAGTCCAGATTAAAGAATTCACATAAACTATCATGTGACAAGCATGTGCCTTGGAGGAGAAGCATAAGTGACATCCAAGAACACTCTAGAAGCATCTAGAAGACTTCCTTATGCATTAATTTAGATGTAATTTCGTTTTTATAAAGTTTTCTTATTTATTTCCTTTGAATAAGGCCATTTCGTCAAATATTCTTCTAGAAGATCTTGTTTTTGTTTCCTATTTTTAGGTAGCTAACTTTTACTTCAAGTTTAAGTAATTTTCTAATTTCTTTAGGTTTGAATGGTGCCAATCAATTAATTAATTATCATAAAGGCATAGTTATAGCAATTAAGGCTTAGGGTTTTTTATTCTAGAATATTCTATGGTAACCTATATGTTACCAACATTTTCGTACTTCATGGGGGAGATTTTAATTAGTAAGAACTCTGTTATTTTTGAGAATTATATTCTCTAGTGTAAGCTTTGCTTACATCTTTGTATTCTTGTGAGAATACTTTGACATTATCAAGGAAGTGATCAACCTTGTGGTGTCTTTATAGCTAGGGTTGTACGAGATAAGTTCTCTTAAGGTCCTACCTACGATCTTCATCCCGATTTTCACACTTATTTCTAGCCGATCCGTTTTCGATCTTATATCAATCGCCCTTGTCTTTTTTGGAAAATTTGGGAAGGAAAGGAGATAATGATTGTGTAATATGTGTTTAAAGGCATAAATGAGATGTAGGCATTCCAATATTAAATAAATGTCATATTGTGAGTAAATAAGGTATAAGAGGATGCTTGGAAACATTGTAATGGTCAAATATATATATATATATATATATATTCATATAGGCAAACCTTTCAGGTAAAATGAGGCCATGGAAATTTAGGAATACTAATGTTTATTGAAAGAGATCAGCACCTTTTGAAGCAATTTTGGCAGCTGCTTCTAATATAGCATTCTAACATCTGATTACAGCATTCCTCAATAGAATCAATTTTCTCACAAACAGTAAGAAGCTTAGAAGTATCCATTGTGTCATGAAACTCATTTACATCTTTGAAAATTGATAAATGTAAGTGGTATTAAGGATGGTAGTAATCTAGAAATCTGGAAATTCAGATTTACAGCAAAGGTTCTAAAATGGATATATATAGAGGTTCATTGAAGTTTAAAATTACTGCTGGAAGTTGTTGTTGGATAGCTATTTTTGAGTGGGTTTTAGTGTACATCTCAAGCTTTAAAATAAGACATAGAACACATTATTTGGATTATCGAAGTGTGAGTTATGAATTTTTCAAATTGGTTCAGAAAAACTGAAAAATCGTATTTTTCTGATGAAACAACTGACTTTGAGAAGATTTTTAAATAGTCAAATGGTCTTTGTTGATAATGAAATTCGGTAAGAATATAGTACTCATAACAAGCTTTAAAATGAGTACCAAAATGCCTTATTTGGACAAGTACATTGTAAGTTATGAATCAATAAAGTTTGATTCTTAAATCTAGAATGTTTAAAAAGTTGTTTGACAAGCTGCAATTTTTGGGCACTGATTTGTGAATATGTGTTGACCATAATTAGTGAATGACAATGTTCATTGAAAGAGAATAAAGAGAGCTTCAAATAGAAGCTTGAAACATTGTATTTGGAAGTATATGGGATAAGTTATGATTTTTCTGAAGCAATTGAAAAAATTCAAAAGCCAGGGAAAGAAAAATAATGTAAAGGGGTAGAAATGAGGTTAGGAGAGAAAGAGGAGCTTAACGAAGCTTGGGAAGCATATAATTAACGTAATATTATACGTGTATATTTTTAGGATTTGCCATCTGTTTGAGTACCTCGAGGACTTATGGAAAAGGGAATACCGAGGAAGGTAACGGTAAATGAAGGGAGACAGGTAGAAACCCTTTTTATCATATTCTTATGCATTTAAGTTTGCATGCTTGGTTGTGCCATATTTATTATGTTTGCTGTGATATGCTATAAAAACAATTGTACAGTACTTGCTTGGTGCGAGGAAGTTCTACGAGATAATTCCCCTGAGCTAATTGTGTGTTATGCAAACTGATATTTGTCCATGATCATATGATGTGTAAATCTGCTGATATGAGACCTCATGATGTGTACTGTTGCCGTGTAAGAATGTGGCTTGTTTTTGCTTGATTGCGAATTTTATATATAACTATATGATAAATTGTGGTTTCTACTGTGATTATCAAATCGCACCCTCCCTTTCAAATAAATACAGCTAAGGCAGGTAGCTCAAAAGACAAGGAAGTGATGATAAGGTAAGCATAGAAGGTGAGAATGATGGATAATGAAAAGAAAGATGGAAGAACCCCTTTAAATACAATTTTGGTTTAAAGAGTAGTTAAGGTTTTATTTTGATTTAAGCCTAGATGGCTTAGATGGTTATATATATATATATTTGTATAAATTATGTATATAGTGGATATGAGACTAAATGTGGCTGTGAGGGAATATCTCCCCACAAGGAACCGATAAATGTTATCATCGATGGATAACGAATAGAGATTAATGAGTTAATGCGAGTAGAAAATCATAGAGAAAGGTTATTTGTTTTAAAGAAAACTGTTTTCATACTATAAATATAGATTAATGATCGAGGATCAAACCTGGTTCGATGGATCTATATGAAAAACAACTTTATATAAAAATTGTTTTTAAAAAGTTTAACAAATTTTCGGAAAATCCCATTCTAGATAAATGAGACAACAGTGTGTTTTATAAACGGCAGGAATTTTTTGCCTAGATAATTTTTATCTCTAAGCTAAGATGATTTAGAATGGGCATGATTAAGGAAAAGGTGTGACAAAACCAACGTAATAAAAAAGGTGGTGACATTTTTGTGCTTGCTCAAATGTCAGTTATTTAACAAAACTGATGACTAATGTATATTGGTGAAAAATCATTTATATATTAATTATATTAGTCATCAATTATTTGGAAAACCGATCACTAATGAATACCAGGTGAAAAGTCAATCAAATATTCATTATATTAGTCATTGGCCTAAAGCATATTTATAAAAAAAAAATTGTTTTGGCACATTTTCAACGAAATTAACCTTAAACAATAAACATAATCAAATAATTAAATGTTTTTCTTTTTCATAAATAAAATATGATGTTGGTTGCCTTGAAATAAAATCCTTTATAAGACTAAGATTCAATCTTTTTATTGTTTAATACAAGTGTGTTATTTGCTTCTATTTTGAATAATTGTTTTCTTTGTTTACTTTACATCAATAAAAAATGACTTTGTCAATGTTGTATAGGGAAAAATTTATTTGCAAAACTATTAAGAATCAAATGAAATATTCTTGAAAATGAAGTAAATATTTTTAAAATAAATGAGAAATACTTAACATAATAAATAATATTTCTTTTAAATATGCTTGAAAAGTATGAGTTAAGCAAATAAAAAACACATATATTTAAAATACACTTGAAATTGAAAGTTATGTTATATGAAAAATATAACTACAAGACAAGTCAAATATTCAAAAATAGCAAGTGAAAAATTGGTGGGCTTAAACGGGTTGAAGATTGCAAGTTTCTAACATCCTTATTTAAGCAACCAAAGTCTAAAAGCAAGAAAAATTTGAAATTTAACCTAATCACTGTCAATTGATTCATTTGGCTTTCACCAGTGATTCCCCACCATTTCCATTCACTTCCTCCTCCATTCGCGTTGTCATTATTACTATACATATTTACCCTTTTTAATATTTTTCATTGTTTTTGTTTAATTTAGTTTTCAGATTTGGTACTGGAAATTTAAATAAGATTGTTTATGTGATGTTTTGTTGAGTTTAAAACAATATTTTTAAACTTCGTTGATGGTTTAACCAGTTTAGCAGTTTGGAATGGAGTTTTTTTCGTTCTTTTTTACTATGTTGCATTGTGATTGTGTTTTCTTCTTCATCATAGGCATTAAAAGTAACTTGATTTATTGACATGCCCTAAAATTTAAACGTGATCGGCATGGAATATGAGAGACCTCATATTCCTTAAGCCTTTGATTTTTAAATATAAACTATTTGCCAAACTGCAAAATAATACGATATAGTCTCCTTTCTCAAGATTATTGCACAATGATATGTTTGGTGTTATCAAAATATTAGATTTCTTATAGAAATTTTGGTAGAGTCTCCTCTATAAAACAAACTTTTTGAAAGTTCTACAATTACCTCAAAACTCATAACATCATTTGGAGTAATGTTCCACCATAGCATATACATATTCCCCAAAATATAGCAGAAGTACATGTATACTGCCTATAGACTACGTAAAGCATCTTACCTTAAAAAAATACATAAACATATGTTTATATATATATATATCAAGCAACAGCTACCAAAATAAGTCAGTGACTTGAATAGCAATAGGGAGGCTCTTCACTGCTCAACTAGAAGGATAAGGTCAACTGAACTATTTGAAGCCAAAAGTAACTTTTTGGTGAATAACATCCCATTCATAAAATTTAATGAAATTAAAGGAGTTAATCTAAAGAATTTAACTTGATAAATGACATAACAATAAATCTCAATTTCTACATGATATAATCAAGTCATAATTGCAGCTGTGTAATAAATCCTTCATCAGATTATTTTAAATACATTGTAAAACAACTTGTCTGACAGAATCGATCTAGAAAGATAATTCTCAAATCCCTTATTTTCGTAGGACTTCAACAGAACGTAATAACAAGCATGGACACACAGTCCATGTGAGTAAATAACTAAACGCAGCTTGAGGCTACAAAAACAAGCTTGAACACAAAGTCCACGAGGGTAACTAACCAACAAGCGTAGCTCAAAGCCATGAAACAAGCACATGGATGAACCCAACGAATGACAAGCATGACTCAACACCCACAAATACCAAGTGAGCTTAAGATTAACCATGGCATGCCAAGGACTAACAATAGTGCTGTTAGTAACAAGCATTCTGTGTTTAGTCCTCCCAAAAAATTCTCAAGCATGGGTGGAATCAATTTTCAAACCACATCTAATAATAAAAATATTTTGGAATACTTTGTAATAAGGATTCTAGCATGAAAATTTGCAAGTAATATCTCAAAACCATTTTTAAGCATGTATAGAGCATATATCATTGAAATATCATTCCTTTTGACTATCTCCATACATGAAATCACAATGATAAAACATCTAGAATAAATACTATAACACCATAACTTTACAATAATCAATATCTCAAAAGTTTTCCCTTGCATTCCATACATGAATACCCAATATAAACTGAAATTGGGAAAGAATAATTAACATTAAATAAAATCCATAGATCTTACTCTTTGCAATATTAATGAGAAGATTAAATAATTTTGATAAACTTACATTACTAAAAACATGCTTAAAATGTGATAATTAAATTAAAAATATGAAATGTAGTAAAAGGTACTTTATAAAAATTATAATGGGACGTTATTCACTCACCTACTAAGCTTTCAATATATAACCATTCTTTAGCTTTCAGCTTCCAACTTATTTTCTTCCCCTTCTAAACCAGAATCTTTGCTTGTATCAGCGAAAAATGCTTTCCTCAGGTACGAATCAGCTCTATCAAACCGCGCTTCCTCTCCCTCTCTCATGTTGCCTCTACTCCCGAAAGAAAACGAAGAAATAAGAAAAATCATGATGAAGGAGATGAGGATGGGGGTTTTAAGTGATGGAAGGGTGAAATGGCCTTTTTTGCCCTCCCACACTTTTTCTCTTTACATAATAGTCCCTTTTTTTTAATAAACTGGTCCCTTCTTCTTCTTCTTTTTTTGGGATGTTACATTCTCCCCCCTTAAGAAATTTGGTCCTCTGAATTTTCAAATATTTGAAGATACTTCACGTGCAACTCATTTTCAACTTCCCAGGTTGCTTCTTCAAGCGAATGATTCTACCATAACACTTACTCTGAAGCAACTTCTTTTGATCTTAATTTCCTCACTTGTTTATCGATAATGTTCACTGGAACCTCTTCATATGACAAACCTTCATTTATCCCAACTTCTTGATATTCAATAGCATGAGAGGGGTCGTACAGATACTTCCACAACATGGACACATGAAACACAAGATGAATACCAGATAGTTTTGGTGGCAAGGCTAAATGGTAAGCTACACCACTCACTTTATCTAATATCTTGAATGGGCCAATATATCTTGGACTCAATTTTCCTTTCTTTCCAAATCTCATAACTCCCTTCATATGTGACACCTTTAAGAATATATTATCCCTAACCATGAACTCCAACTCTCTATGACGATGATCTACATAAGACTTTTGCTGCCTTTGAGCTGATAACAACCTTTTTTTATCACTTGCACCTTCTCTTTAGCATCTTGTACTAGATCTGGTCCCAAAATCTTATTGTCACCAACTTCAAACCATCCAATTGGCGATCTACACTTTCTACCATATAACGATTCAAATGGTGCCATTTGATACTTGCTTGATAAAGATTATTATAAGAAAATTCCACCAATGGTAAGTAATTATCCCAACCTTTACCAAAATCCAAAACACAAGATCTTAGCATATCTTCAATGATCTAAATTGTTCATTATGATTGACAATCAGTCTGTGGATGAAATGCAGTATTGAAATTCAATCTGGTCCCCAGAGCTTCTTGAAATGTCTTACAAAATCGGGAAGTGAATTGGGATCCTCTATTAGAGGTTATAGATGATGGAATACCATTCAATCGAAAAACTTGAGCAAAATAAATCTTTGCATACTTAGTTGTACTATAGCTAGTCTTAATTGGAAGAAAATGGGCCGATTTAGTTAATCTATCAACAATAACCAGATAGAATTATAACCCTTTAATGGAGGCAAACTAGTGATGAAATCCATTGGGATATTTTTCCCATTTCCATTTTGGTATTTCTAACCTTTGTAATGGCCCTACTTGTTTTTTATGCTTTGCTTTAACTTGTTGACATGTCAAATAGCGTGAAACAAAATTTGCTACATTCTTTTTCATACCATTCCACCAATATAATTTCTTCAAATCATGATATATTTTGGTTACCCTAGGATGAATAGTATATGCTGAATGATGGGCTTCTTCCAAGATTTGCATTTTCAAATCCTTCACCCGTGGTATACAAATTCTATCACGATATCTCAATACACCTTCTTGATCAATTACAAATTTGGTAATCCTCTCTTCTCTGACTTCCTCCATTAATATATATAACTTTGGATCTAATCGCTGAGCACCCTTAATCTGCTCCATTTAAGAAGAGCAAGCTTGAAGATGCGCTAAAAATGTCTCGCTTCTAGAGATTTCAAATTTTATTCCATTTTGTTCAAGCTTGTGAACCTTCTGTTCCAGGGCCCTCCTTATTACAATCATATGGGCTAAGTTACCCATAGATTTTCTACTTAATGCATCTACCACAAAATTTGCTTTGCTAGGATGATAAAGAGTAGTACAATCATAACCCATGAGCAATTCCATCCACCTTATTTGCCTGAGATTTAGATCCTTCAGCTCAAATATGTATTTAAGACTTTTATGATTAGTGAAAATCTCACAAGATTCACCATACAATTAATGTCTTCATATCTTTAAAGCAAAGGTAATAGCTGCCATTCCTAAATCATGTGTTAGATAATTTTGCTCTTGCTTCTTGAGTTTTTTAGAGGCATAATTAATTACTTGTCCATTTTGCATCAGAACCCAAACCAATTCGAGATGTATCACAGTAGATGGTATATCCCCCAATTCCAGATGGTAGGATTAAAATAGGAGTAGAAGTTAACCACTCCTTTAACTTTTGGAAACTTTCTTCACAGTTATTATCCCAGACAAATTTTACATTCTTCTGTTTTAACCTTGTTAATGGAGCAGCTATTGTAATATCCTCATTTTTTTGTAACTAGAATTAAGGCTAAACTAAGGGCTACAGAGATTTAAGGGTCTGGGAGTGGAAAGATATGGAAGGAAGTCCAGAAATGCTATTTTTACAAAATTTCAAAAATGTAAGGGCAAAATGGTCTTTTTTGGAAAAGTTAGGGACATAATGGTCATTTTGGGAAAAGATGACCAAAATATCATAAAATGGTCATAGGTCCAGAAATTTAGAGAAAAATTCACTGATCATGGATTGAGGTCTAGTTAAAGTTAGAATGATCAAAATAATCCTTGTGGCAATTTTTAAGGTAATTTAATATTTGGCTGATTTTCAGATTTATAGCCAAATATAATTATTTAAAATACCTTGAGACTTCAAAAATGTATTTTGAAATCATGAAAAATAACTTGGAAAATTCTCTATTTTATAAAATTGAATTTTGCCTTAAGTTAGCAACAGTTTGCCGGAACAGCAATACGAAGGCTAAAAATTTCCGAATTAGGGTTTTCAAGAGAAAATTTATTTAGAGCATATTTGAAGGCTATTTGAGATGAGAAAAATATGAAGTGATCAGTTGAATTTTGAAAATTTTTAATGACATCAAAACTGGCCATGTGATCAGAAAATTCTCGAAAAGCATTTCTGGTAGGAAACAATCAGATAAAGTAGCCTTAAAGTATTTTCACTTTTATAAAGTAAATTGTGAGGAGATAGAGGCTGCCACTTGTGCTTCTTATATTTGAAGATGAAAATAAAATGAAGATATTTAGGAAAAGTGGTAGTTTTATCAGTAGAAAATGGCTCT
Source organism: Vachellia collinsii (assembly GCA_006871305.1). Taxonomy (NCBI): domain Eukaryota; kingdom Viridiplantae; phylum Streptophyta; class Magnoliopsida; order Fabales; family Fabaceae; genus Vachellia; species Vachellia collinsii. The sequence continues at coordinate 11,074 of QFDD01007176.1, forward strand.
GACAGAAGAAGTTGGCCCCACCTTCACTTAAAACACTTGGGGACAGATTGTATAAAGTCCCATGAGCTCATTTTATATCCTCATTTTCATGCTCCAGGCAAGAGAGGAGAGAGAAGCTGCTGGAAGTGAAGAACAAGCAAAGGGAAGGAGAAATCAAGCAAGAATCTAAGGTAAGAGTGGTTTTTGGCTTGATTATTCCATATAAATCAATCTAGGAGCTCTATTCTTCCTTTCTATCTGTTTAGTTTTCTCTCTAAGGCTATGTATGATGAGTTCCAAGAAGGGTTCTTGGAAGGTCTAGCGAGAAAAATGATAAATAGCAAGAATTGGAAGTGACAAGCATCTTAGATCAACTCTATACATGTTTTACTACATGTAGATGCTTTTATTGAGTTGATTGAAGCTTGTTATAAATTTTTGGCAATAAACCCACATCTCTTGGCTGTGATTGAATTGATGATGTATGGAAAGTGAATGTTTTAAGTTATTGAATCAAAGGAAATTGGTATAGGAGTGAGGTTGTGCAAGTATATGACAAGAGATATTGCAAAACCTCATTTTCCTCCAATTTGCTATAAATTTCATCCAGCTGTAGTTAAGTGGGGAAAAGTGATGATTTTGAATGTTTTGATGCTTCCAATGGATTTAGAACGAGAAATTGTGTAGGTTAGATCAAGAGCACATTTTTGGAAGCATTATAACCTCAATTGCCAAAGTCAGAACCTAAGAACCTTAAGTGGTTAAATTATGTTGTTGAGTGATATAAGGCATTGAAAATGGCTTAGTATTGATTCCAAATTCATCATGTCATGTAGGGTTGTGAATCACCAACAAAAAATTCATAACTTGCAAGAAGCCAACTCAAGTCCAATTGGAAAGAAAGCATTTTAAGGTAGCAACACTTCTAACTTCTACACCCACATTGCACTTGATTGTTGTATATGTTATTTGCCATGTTTATGTGTGGTTGTAGCCACCTAACACGTAAATCCTTGCTCATGAGTATGCATGGTTGTAGCTATGTTTTGATTGCCTTGGCCTTGTGCAAATATATTAGAAGTAAGATATTGTTGTTTATGTCATGACATACTAGTTTATAGTCAATTAATCATGCATGTTGATATTCTTGTTAGAAATGTTTGCCATAGGGATTTCTTTGAAATCCCATTCTTTCCAATAATGGCCAATAGGCACAAGTTCAAAGAGTAAAGGCAAGGAAATCCAAGAGTAAGTGGACATGGCTTGCATGGAGATGAATATTTTGCTCATGTTGTATATCGTGTTTTGATGTATATCTAAGTGGTTTTGTGAAAACTATAAATAAATGTAAAGTAAACCCCTACACCAAGTCATTCTCATGCTATGTGATATGATTATGTGAATCGTGGAATGAAATGCACAATAATATGGAAATGAGCATGCAACTTGGCAATAAAAGGGTGCAAGGCCCTTAATTAGGTAAAATAGTATAAATTGAGTAAATGAAGTCCAAAAGCCATGAATTTGTGCATGCAAATAGATCTTTTCATAAGCGTTATGTAGAGTTCTAGTTTGCTTAATTTGGACTTGTGTGCAAAAAGATATAATTTTTCAAAGTTCAGCATAAAACTAAAAATTTGATAGCACAAAGTTCACCCCGGCGAAGTGCATTCTGGAAGAGTTCACCGCAGCCACATGGTCAGAGAGAAACTTCTATTTTCATTGGAAAAGTTCACCTCAGCGAAATCCCCCATTTTGGACCAAATGAACAGTGATTTTTCCAACTATTTTCAGCTTTGATTGGGTATTACTTTGGTCGTGAGGAATATTTTTCCCTTATAAGGGATTGAGAAAGCTTTAATTAGAAACCTAAATCACTTGGTTTAAATTTTTCTAGAGTTAGTTGTGAATTTTTAAAGTTGGGCCAAAATTTCCAAACTTCCAAAGGAATAGTAATTCAAGTGGGTGTTTTGAAACTCACCAGGATAACTAATTCTAGCTCACATGATGGACTTCAAGGGTCCCATTAAGGGCTCTAATGGATAATAAAGCTAGTAAAGAGAGGTGTTACAGCTATTCTTGAAAATTGTTTAATAAAACAATGATAATACCCTGCAAGACTCAAGAAATTCCTAATTTCTGTAACAGTTGTAGGTCATGGCCAATTCTTAACCAACCAACAAGTGCGGCTTGAGGCCACGGCCCAAAACTGTTCTTATTGTATTGACAACTTTTCTGCTGTGATACCTATGTTACTTTGTTAAGTTGATTAACAACTTTTCATATGTAATGACAACTCTGTTGAGTTGTTATAGTAAATGTTGTCATTGAAGTTGTTAATACCTTTACAAATGTTGTCATTCGCATTGTAAGAGTTGTCACAAAGTAAAACATTATTTGGTTACATGTGTTATATATTTGCATGCATTATATTATCAAATTGGTTTGGTGGCCCAATAGTCACCAAACTTTTGGGGAACCAAGGTGGAGTGGTATCAAATCCCACCTCCAGCACCTTGACTCCCATTTAATTTAAATAAGAAAAAATTATGTTGTACTAAAAAATAGCCACCTTTGGGAGCCGGCAACTAAACCTTTGGCTAGGTCACGGTTGCCTACGCCGGCCAGTTGTCGGATGTCACATCCTTTCCTTAATCCTACCCATTCTAAATCCTCTTACTCATAGATGAAATTAATCTAGGCAAATGAGTCTTGCCTTTTATAAAATACCCTTTTACCTAATTTAATAGAATGAGATTTTCTAAAAAATTTGTTAGACTTCTTAAAACAACTTTTATATAAAGTTGTTTTTCATATAGATCCATTGAGCCAGGTTTGATCCTGGGTCATTAATCTATAATTGTAGTATAAAAATAGTTTTTCTTTAAAACAAATAACCTTTCTCTATGATCTTCTACTTGCATTAACTCATTAATCTCTATTTGTTTTCCATTGAGGGCAACATTTATCTGTATCTTGTAGGGGAGATATTCCATCACAGCCACATTCAATCTTATATCCATTATACACATAATTTATACAAATATATATATATATATAAACATCTAACCCATCCAGGCTTAAATTAGAATAAAACCTTAACTACTATATAGATCAAAATTGTATGTAAAGGGGTTCTTCCATCTTCCTTTTCATTATCCATCCTTCTCACCTTCTATATTTCTTTTGTCGTCACTTCCTTGCCTTTTGAGCTACCCGCCTTACCTGTATTTATTTGAAAGGGAGGGTGAAATTCGAAAATCCCTGTAAAAACCATAGTTTATCATATAATTATATAAAAAATTCACAATCATGCAAAGACAAGCCACATTCTTACACGACAATAGTTCACATCATGAGGTCTCACCTCAGCAACTTTACACATCACATGATCATGGATGGGTATCAGATTGCATAATACGTAATTACCTTGGGAAAATTATCCTGTAAGACTTCCTCACACCAAGCAAGTGTTGTACAATCATTCTTCTAGCATATCATAGCATGCATAATAAATATGGTATAAGCAAGCATTCAGAATTAAATACATAAGAATAAGATAAAAAGGGTTTTCTACTTGTCTCCCTTTGTTTACCGTTACCTTCTTCGACAATCCCTTTTCTAGCCTTCCTTGAGGTGTTCAGGCAAGTGTCAAATCCTAAAAACATACATGTATAATATTACGTTAATTATACACTTATTAAGCTTTATTTAGCTCCTCTTTCTCTCTCAATCCTATTTCTACCCCTTTACATTATTTAACTTCATTTCCTTGATTTTCGAATTTTTCAATGACTTTTTTAAAAATCACAGCTCATTCCATAAAATTCCAAATTCAATGGTTCAAGCTTTTATTTAAAGCTCTCTATCTCTTTCAATAAACATTACTATTTACCAAATAGGATCCATCAATATTCACAAATAAATACTCAAAAGTTGCTACTTGCTAAGAAACTTTTCAAATTTTCCAGATTTTAAAACCAAACTTTATTGGTTAATAACTTACAATATACTTGTCCAAATAATGCATTCTAGTACTCATTTTAAAGCTTGTTATGAGTACTATTTAATAACCAAATTTCATGGTCAACAAGACCATTTGACCCTTTAAAAATCCATGCAAATTTAATTGCTTTTAATTCATTACCCTTGCCACTTTGTCAAAAGTTTTCTTACTCAACTTAACTTCATTCATCCAAACTTAATTTACTCATTTAGGATAGTTGTTGGGCATTTAGAGCCATTAAACAACACCTTAAATGAGTTTTTAACTTCCCAATCCATTAATCATGCTATAGACAAACATAAATGTTTGTATAACTCAAATACACGACATCTAAAATATTTCTTCATTCTGTTCTTAAATAAACTAGCCGGTGCTCGCCCGTGCGATGCACGGGGAGCTTGTTCTTCACATTCAATAGCATTTCAAAATTTTAATTATGCTATTATGTGTTAATCATTTCTTTTCCTTCCAATTTAAAGTATGAATAACAATTAAATTATAATAACATTTATTTCATTGAAACACTCATAAATATATCAAAGCAAGTTTTGAAATATTTCATGATATATATTTGAAATATTAAATTATAATAATATTTATTCCACCTATCGGTCCCATCATGTAATTGTTTAAGTAATGATGAAGGAGGCATTATATAAAAGAAATAAGGTAGCAATAGACTTTTTGCAATGAAGGGTTATCTAAGTAGATAGATTCCAAGTGGTAGAATGGTTATATGTTTGGTTGATGGATATACAGATAACTAAATCCGTATATAACATGATATGCATATAACTAAATTCGTACATGACAGCAGCATAGTGTGTAATTTTTTCTACAAAGAAAATTTAATGAGTTTTTATTACTATTTAAACAAAAAAGTCACGAAAGATAATCAAAGCATGTTGACTTTATTTATTTAGCCTCCTTTAAAGAAACTGTTGAGATGTTGATTCCTTTAAAAAGCACGCCCAGCTGTGTCAGGCTTTTAAGAACATGGTTTTTATATATAGCTAATGCCATAAAATGACACTGCCTTCTGACTGAATAATTTTGACTAAAGGGAGTTATCCTGAAAAGTGAGTTTCGACTGAATAATGAATAAGATAATAATGTATTGCTTGAATTAAAGCTTATATCAATGTTGACATCACTCGCTTAAATTTTAAGGCTGCACAACCAAGCAGAGTAACAGTTAGCATCATAATATTTTATCTTCCACTTTTCCTCAAAAAAAATCGCAGCATATAAAAAAAATCAACAATCAAGTGAATGATTAATTTTTCCCTCAATTTAACGCTGATGTGAAAGGAGATAAACAAAATGCAACATATGATTAAATCGAAGTCCGATATAACAGTATGTGCATACTTCACAATAAGGAAATCAGTTAAAAATCCATTACCAGGAAAACATCAACACCAATCAGATTTATTTACTTATTTAGGTATCCTTCATTTG
>QFDD01007177.1:0-13941 GCA_006871305.1 Vachellia collinsii
CATGGGAAATAAATAAATATGACTAACAGTGGTACTTTCTTATTTTAGAATCGCTTTAAACAATGGATCACAATCTCAGAACAAGCACATTGAAAAACAATTTTGTCCATGTAATTTCTTTTAAATTTTTGACAAAAGATGATACCCGAAGCCGAACTAGAGTGATTGATTAAAAACACAGAATTAAAAATAAATTTATAAGGACAAATAACACTCTTATTCTATGATTCAAAATATTTTTAAAAAATGAAATAATATGATGAACGTTATATATCTTGTTTCCTTATCAATAATAATAAAATATATTTTAAAATGTGAAACGGTAGTTGTAAATATTTTTCTTTATTCCTGGCCAAAAGCCAATCCAAACGGTCAAATTTGTTTTGCACATACACATGTGTTTCAATCTGACATAATCATTATGTAGATGTTGAATCAATACTGATTGATGCTTGTCAAATTAAGTAATTAATTAGTTAATGACTTTACTCTAATATTTTTTCACCGGTAAACTTTTTTTCTTGTTCCAAATTTTTGACGTGGCCCTTAGTATATAACGACTAAAGCATTAGTTTCTTGACGTACACATTTATTGAATTTGTGTGGAGTCAAGAGTCAACGATGAAATTAATGGATATTGGGAGCTTATTTTTCTTTTCCCTTAAAGGTGATTTTCGACCATATATATTCATTCCCTTCCTTTTCTTCAATAGATTACAATCGTCAGAGATGTATCAAAGTTGTATTTTTGAACGTAAAATCTGTATTTGACAATTAATATATTAATTGTAATTTGTCAAAACAATTTATTGCCATATTTCCAAATGTTGTGTGATAGCATTTTGACCGTACCCTTGTCCCAATGAGTAAACAACATTCCCATCTAACTTTAAGCTCATATTTGATGTCCTTGGAAAATAAATATTACCAGAGAAATGTGAGAAATTAAACTAAATAAATCATTTGATTTGATATGTTGTCAATACACTCGAAAAGCGATTAAACCTAACGAGATTCACACAGACACCCCCCATTCCATTTCATGAGGCTCCAAATTATTTGAGAGGAAACTATACGTATTATTAATCATTATGTTAAATAAAAAAATTAATGATGCAGTCATTGAGACGTGTAACTCTAATTTTATGTCACCTACTCACATGTGTCATCTTTTGATTTTTTTTTTTTAACCGACAACAGCTCAAATCATATGATTACGTAATAATAATATTGAACGCACGTTTGAAGGTTGTGAGGAATAATTCAAACATGCCACCACCCTTAATTATTATAATCAGATCAATATATTGACTGTGTAAAGCTATTTAACCTATAAAAGTTGATGCCGTTTCGCTTGGAACAACTATGTGTGTGCATTTGTTCAAACTGAGATCAAATTAAAGTTGTGCTCAGGCCTTGACAGTGTCTTCAGTATAGTCATAACATCGATTTCTTAAGTTGTGTTGCCATTATAATTTCTCAAAATTATATTCAACTATTGACATAACATTAATGAAAAAATAGTTATAAAGTGTTTGTTATTGGAGAGTGTAAGATCAATAATCCTTAGTGCATGTTTGGTTTTCCGCTAATTTGGAAATAATATGTCCCTGCTTTCATCAAAATCATGATTTAATTCTAGTAGTTGTCCACATGAAATTAAATGTACTTTTAAACAAACAAGCATTGATCCTAATAGAATTAGCTTTGATTGTTTAAACACAATCTTTTGAATTTGAGTTAGTGTGCATGCAGAAAGCATTTGATAAACCAGCGGGATTTGAGTCTAACAAAATGCGTTAATATCTTACAAAGTAATTAAGGAAGGTTTAAATCCCTACTGGAAAATGTTTCACAATTAATACTTAACAATATCTCGAATGAAATTGCATTAAGTAGAGGAATAAATGCATTTTATCAAGAAAAACAAAGAAAAAGAAAACATTTGAGAGATCTACTCCAATTGAACCAACAATTTTTGAATATAACAATTAGATAGATTAAAAAAAACAAGACAAAGGAACATGGTTTTAAAGAGAGGCAAAAGCATATAAGCATGCTGGAGAGGGTATTGTGTGGGTAGGTGGAGACAAAGCAAAGGGGAAGAGGAAGATCAGTAATGGTGGAGCACACAACAGCACAACACATAGGAATATGAGGATGCCTCCTAAACAACTACGTTAAACCAAAACTCATTAACTCTGTTCCAAACATGTCTGGCAGCGAAACAGCACAACTTAATTGTTTTGCCATGAAAATCCCTCATAGACCTTCTGCTTATAACATCTTTGTCTCTATTCCTCTCACAAATCAAGGCTTCACATCGATGGCTACTATTGCCCTGTCCCCACAACATAACTCTCCAAGGACCCTACTCTTGTCTCTATATATCTTCTGTTTTTTTTCCCCGGTGAAACTCCCCTGTAGTCATTAATATTAATAACAAACTAATTTAAGCATATTAAAAAATGCAATACATTATTAATTTAACAAAATGTGATATAATCTCCTTAAAATATCAATATGTAACGTTATACAATACTATATAAGTTAATAAGTTAGTTAAAGTAGTTTAGAAAAAATAATAAATATAAGAAATATAATGAATTGAAATATTATATTTAAAAGAAAATTCAATCCTTCAACTAGTTTTTGTATTAGGAATTGAAAGGAGTAATTTATATATAGAACTTAATCATTTATTTGTATGTAAGACTTTTTTGCAAGATACTTGATTTATATATTTTTTTTCAAAGGATTTTAGATAAATATATTATTTTGTGCCCATTTTTAATATTCTCTTATAGACATTCTTTAAAAAAAAGAAGAAGAAGGAGAAAATGACATAGAGAATAAAAACATATACAGAATTTACTTACACCTTTATTATTCTAATTTTGTTTGTCGTTAAAAATACAGACTCTTGTTTGTGTATCCTAATTCCTAAACATATAAATTATTTTTATTCAAAAAAGTGGTGTGAAAAAAATCTCTGTATAGCATTTTTCTTTTAAAGGGAGGAAAAAGGGCCGTTCCCTAAAAGTGCATCGATCCCAGTCAGCACACAGGTTTGTTTGTTTTTTTTTTAAAAAAAAAAAATTTCATACTTCCTCAAAAGGCCTACACTATGCCTCCCTCTGTATATAAAGCTCTTGACATTCCATTTCCTCAACAGGCCCTCTCTGCTTCATCTCTTATATCAACTTCTCCCACTCAGATACACAATGCTCCATCTTACTTCAGCTTCTCTTTTCTTCATATAAATTCCCAAATCCCAATCCCAATCCCAATCCCATTCCCTTCCTGTTGAAACTTAGTTAAAACCTGCTACCAAACATGATGAACAAGCCATTCATCCCAAAACTCTTGGAATCCCACACTCCTCCCACTTTCTCTGACCCTTTCAAAGAGTTCATTTCCATTTGCCGAATTGCTCTGCCCATGATCCTCACCGGCCTCCTCCTCTACTGCCGCTCCATGATCTCCATGATCTTCCTCGGCCGCCTCGGCGAGCTCAGCTTGGCCGGCGGCTCCCTCGCTGTCGGCTTTGCCAACATTACCGGCTACTCCATCCTCTCTGGCCTCGCTGTCGGCATGGAACCCATCTGCGGTCAAGCTTTCGGCGCGAAGAAGTTCACCCTCCTTGGCCTCTGCTTGCAGAGAACAATTCTTCTTCTATTCTTCACCTCCATCCCCATCTCTCTGCTTTGGGTCTACATGAAGCAGATTCTGCTCTTGTGTGGCCAAGATGAAGCCATAGCCACACGAGCTCAATCTTATCTTGTTTACTCAATTCCTGACCTTTTAGTTCAGTCTCTCTTGCACCCATTACGTATTTACCTCCGAACTCAGTCCATTACTCTGCCTCTCACCCTCTGTTCTGCTCTGGCCATTCTTCTTCACATACCCATCAATTTTTTCCTCGTTTCTTACCTTGGTTTGGGAATCCAAGGCGTGGCCTTGAGTGGGGTTTGGACCAATTTCAACCTCGTGGCTTCTTTGATTATGTACTTAGTCTTCTCAGGAACTCATAAGAAAACATGGGGTGGTTTCTCTTTCGAGTGTTTCACGCAGTGGAAGTCTCTAATCGAGCTGGCGATCCCAAGTTGCGTCTCTGTTTGCCTCGAATGGTGGTGGTACGAGATCATGATTCTGCTCTGCGGATTGTTGGTGAGTCCTAAAGCCACCGTGGCTTCCATGGGGATTTTGATCCAAACAACTTCTCTTCTCTACATTTTCCCATCTTCCATAAGCTTCAGTGTATCCACCAGAGTCAGCAACAACCTTGGCGCTCAGAATCCCTCCAAGGCAAAGGTCTCCGCCATTGTAGGACTATCTTGCAGCTTCATCTTAGGGATCTCAGCTCTTCTGTTTTCTTTGATGGTAAGGAACGTTTGGGCCAGCATGTTCACAAGCGACCGAGAGATTATAAGCTTGACGGCCATGGTTTTACCGATCATTGGGCTGTGTGAGCTAGGAAACTGCCCACAAACAACAGGGTGTGGGGTTCTGAGAGGCACTGCGAGGCCAAAAGTAGGTGCAAATATAAACTTGGCAAGCTTTTATCTTGTTGGAATGCCTCTGGCAGTTTGGCTAGCTTTCTTTGCTAGGTTTGATTTTGAAGGCTTATGGCTTGGCCTGTTGGGGGCTCAGGGGACTTGTGCAGTGACCATGTTGGTGGTTCTGAGTCGAACGGATTGGGATTTTGAGGCCGAGAGAGCTCAGAGATTAACAGAAACAGGGGAAGCAGGGGATGAAACAGAGGAGGAGGAGGCGACACGGATACACAAAGTGGAAATAAACAGGGAAGGTTCTCCAACGTTGGATGATTGAGAAGAAAAGCAGAAACAGTCATGGGTTTTAATTCTTATTTTGTTATTACAAGGCACCTTTCACCTGCAAAGTACCTCTTCTAGTTCATTTATGATCATAATTTTATTCTTCACACAAATCCATCCCTTTTTTCTCATGCTAACTCATCATGTCTCATACAGACAAATTACTTCCAAAAAAGTAAAAAACAATTCCTTTATTGTGGCTGAAGAAATGGTAAACAAGCAAAACACTTCCAATACTCTAATAATGTTGTAAAAAGTATAACATGTTGGAAGAAAAATTAAAAAAAATGATGGGAATGATGAAGAGATAAAAAAATTATTTTCATATACGATCCCCCCTAACAAAAAAAAACACATATTAAGGCATAAACATGAAATGTAAACAATTCAATTTTAAAACAAAAGATGACCTTTTTCTTTTTCCCTTTTGTTAGATGAAAAAGGCCAGGGACCTTTTTTCCCTCTGGAGGAATACCTTTCTTCTCCAAGGACCTCTATTACCAGCTTACCTCCCTCCCTCTCCCTCTGTGTGTGTGTGTGTGTGTGTGTCTGTGAGTGTGTGAAGCTGTTTTTATTTAATTTTAGAGAGGGTTGAATTATATTGCATGAATTAATGCATGTCATGGGGCTGAAGCTAAAGGGAATTTCCAAGGAGGAGGAGGAGTTGTTTCTGTGACGTCCTAGGTTTTCTCATTTTTGTACAATTGAGACACTCAGTTCCTTGTTTTTGTGAATGCGTCAAACTCAGGAAGGGACCAAACTTCAATAAAAATAATATGGGGGAGTGATAATTAATTCTGACCAAAACAACAAAATTAATGATATTTACCTCTCCAATATTTTCTGAAAATTTTACCTTCCATCAACATTTTCTGAGTTGTAAATATCTTATTAAATTACTACAAATTCAGGATTCTCAATCACAAATAAGAAATTTAAGTTTTAAATATAATCTTAAATCTGTTTGCAGTTGACATTCCTATTTGCAACTCTTTTAATCAATAATTGTAACTCGTTTTTATTAAAAAGGGTGACATAACTGTCATTAATTCAAATTTTTAGTAAGTAAATGTCATTCTCCCTAAAAAATATACTTAGATGGACGATGATAATATTGTTATTGAAATGGAAGTTTTATTATATGCACGTACACATAGTTGAGCCATTCCTTTATTTATTCATCATGCATGGCTGCCACTATTTTTAAGCATAAATTACATATTCTTGTTGCTTTGTATATAGTGGAGATAAAACAATGCATATCATCTTACCCACATAATTTGAAAAAATAAAATAAGCCCCAATCTTTCTTGGTTTACGTCTCTCTTTTGACCAAATTAATGGCGATGCAAATTGAAATAGTCTTCAGTGCAATGGGTATCGCACTTGTGCTATACCTAATTGGAACTTAAGGCTAATGCTATCAAAGAAATTTGGCAAGACACTTGTTAGAACAAGATCTGTGGAGTTTATGAGGTATAAATAGTGCAACTCCTTTCTCAAATTTGATATATACAATGCAATAAATAATCTACGCTTGTTTTAAGATGAAATAATGTAATATGGGTTAGCTGTTTCAATGCGCTCCTTGAAAGGAACATAGATATATTAGAGTTGGTGATAATTGTTTGTATATGACTTGAATGACTTAATTTTTTATTTGGTTACTTCAATAAAAAATTATTTTGAAGGATACAGAATACATGATGAAAAATTATTTCATTTGTTCATCAATATTTTGTTAATAACCGAATAGGAAGTTTGTGTGATCTGAATTACCCGCTGTGATTTGACAATAATTGAAAAAAAAAACGAAATTTAATTTGGCTATTTGTATATGCAAGTAACAAACTCAACTCATATTTTCATTATGGATTACTAAAAAGCAGAATCATTGAAGAGTTACTCTCTGTTAAACTTAGCAGCCAGTTATTAACTTGATCTAATGATTAAATTTCGTAAAAGAAAATCACCCAATTTTGAAGCTTCAAACTTTTTTAGCTCCGTTCATACTATTATTCTTTTTCCCTTTGGCATTGTACGAAAAAAAAATCTCACCTATAGAATCTCGTTTTCCAAAAATAAGATGATGGGGATCATAACAAACATGGAATTACTAACAATCCCAGATTACAAGATCATACATGGGGCAGAGAAAGTTTGACCAAATTTAATTTCTATTGAGAATTTTGTTTTTCAATTTCCTCCTTCAAGTTAGCTAGGCCCCACACCCCGGGTATGGCCATGAACGATCATTAAATGAATCAAATATTCTAATGTGTGATCTTTAAAGTTAAATTTGAGAAAACAACAAGAGAACTTTTGTCGTGAAGCGAGCGAGTCCAAGAGGTTTAAATTCACTCGATCATTAAGAGATTAATAAAAACTTGTTTATTAAGTTTAGAAATGCGTTTTTGGAACATCAATTTCAAGTCAAACTTGAGCTTCTTCCTCTCCTGCTTATATGGTTCTTGTGTCCCTTTTTGTGTGACAATGTCCCAAAGCTTTAGTGGGCATTATGATTTGGTGCTTCATAATTAAATACAATAAGATAAGACGCAACAACACAAAAAACCATTAAAACGAAGCACATAATGAGATGAGAACTTTTTGTGGAGATAAGCAGAGGAATTTATGCAGATTCAGATCTTTCTTTTGGAGCAAGTTGATGAGCAACTTGCAAATTGATTTAATGGGTCAAATAGATTCTGATGAAGAGTTAGCTCTAAGACTTGGGATTTGGGAGGCAAAAACAAAATCTTTTTTTTTTTTTCACATTCTATGTGTTAGCTTTAATGTGTTGCTCTCATTTTTGTTTGACACTGATGGAAATCAGGGATGCATATTTGGATGTGGTTCTTCGTTGTGGGAAAATAATTACTATTTGGAATCATTAAATATAAATATTATTGTGTTGGTCATAACTGACCTGATGTTTTTCCCTTATGAAGAATATATAAGAGAATCTGGATCCAATTCACTTTTGTTGGAATTAATTTGTTGACTTATAAAGTGTTGGAATATGGGAAATTGGGAATCAACTTTCTCTTCCTTTTTTCCACATTTATTCTCGCAAAAAGTGAATGAAATTGATATGATTTTCTTATAAAATATATGTAAAAGTTGTTCATCTCTCTTTATCAGGAGCTGACAAAGCATTTTTATTTTGAATTAAATCCAAATAATTCACACAAGATTGATTCATACTATAGGACAATTTTATATCCGCATGCAACCAAACATGGGGGAAAATATTACTACGTACGATTTTTCAAAAGTTTTGCTCCACACATTCAGTTTACCTGTCTAATTAATCCATGCATGTAAATTTATCTCTAAACATCAAAATATCTTTATTACTAGATTTCTAAACTTGTGTTAAGGATGAGAGAGTGACAAAGGTTTAATTATGTTTGATATATTCCCTATAATTATAATTTGATTGCATATGATATATATATATATTATCTTCAGACTCATGTTTATAGTTTAACAATAACTTGCTTTTTATAAATTGATCCCATCTCTATGTGTTGTTATGAACATTTTCTCTCTGAACTTACCACTCATATGTAAAATCTGAATGCATGATTACAACATTATAAAATTTATTAGATTTTGTTTTAGAAAGTTGGAACAATAAATGTTAGTTAGGAAAGGGTAAAAATTAGGTATTTGCTGGCTGACCTGGGTTTGTTTCTATTGTCTTCTGTTTCAACTTCATGAAACAAAAATTCCTTACATCATGCAACAATGTCATGATCTGATGAAGACTTTTTGTGCACCAAATTATTGCACACACAACACATTCAAATCAAATAAATTATTAAAAAGAATTTTTGCATTATGAAGATTATTGTAAAGACAGGATTAGGGTTAAGTTTGGTAAATGATAGTAGTCAGTGGACAAGAGAATGAATATGAGGGACAGGAACGGTTCTCATCACTTGATTTGTCTTATTCAAGGCCCTTTTCATAATGTTTGATATTTTTTACCATAAATTAGTGTTATGCAATCCAAGATAATGTTGCACAATGAGGTTGTGAAGTAGACAGTTTAGTTTTCTATTATAAGTATCAAAACGTCTAAAAAAAAGTCGAAGACTTTATAGATTATTAACTAAGTTCATCAGTAGTCAATATAATCATATTATTCATTAGGAACTGAGATTGGTGCAAATGCAATAATTGCAGAAGTTATTGTATTTAATATATTGCTGTCAGGCTGTGAGTTAACTCATTGCTTTTTGTGCTTCTAACCTACGAAGTGTTGTCGACTCGTTTTTAAGCTTGTATTAGTTGTAAAGTTAGTTGGACTCGCAAGATTACTCACCGAATTTATTGGTTTTACATTTCTAACTTATAAAATTGTATAAACTTACTTTTAAACTCTCGTGACTCCATATATGAATTTCATAGACTTTCTTTGTTGAGCATGACAAACTATCAATGTTCATGAATTTAATTTCAATTATTTAAATTTGAAATATATTTAAATCAAGTTGTTTTCATCTTATATTTAATTATTTAAATATATTTTTAATAGTTATTTATTGATATAAATAAACTCTTACTAATCCAAATTTATTGCCTTATCATGAGTTTGTTTAAACTCGTTTAAAGAGAGAAAACCCCAAAAAGAGAGGAAAGGAAAGAGATAATTATAAAGAAAGAGAACATACACTACGCACACGAATATGCTCTGGATCTGTATCATTTTTCAGCACGATAATTAAATTATTCAGTTAAGAACAGTTTACTTAGAAACAGATATTATTGAAATTGTACTGAAAAATTAAATTAAAGATTGGAACAGAAGTTAAAAATGGATTCAAGTGCTTTGATTAGACTTTCCACATGGTGTGAACTATGTAGTGTGCATGCAATTTGGAGAAAAAGGAAAAGTTTGAGAATGAAATGTCATGCACCCACAATAATAATTGAAATCGATCTTTTTCCTCAAAAAAAAAAAAAATCAATCATACATGAGGTGTTATCTGATTAGACTTCCATTTCTGCCATTATTTGCAGTGAAATTATATTAGCTTATTATCACACATTTGGTCAAACTTCTCTCAACATCTTTTTTTACTGACATTTATAAATACTATTTCGCTTCCTAAAAATTAAATTTTAAACCGTGAGTTTGAAAAATTAATAATTAGAAATTTAATCTTGAGGAAGTAGTCTGCATCAAATTCGGATATAAAGTTGGTAATTTCTTGACTCATTCAGAAGACTTTGTGCAATTAAATAAACATTGTCCCCAAAAAGGATATATAAATATAGGTCTATAATAGTTCACTGTGTATATAACTGGTTGATAATAATAATAATTAATTGATAAATCATTTTAAATTTGATGTATTCATTTTCAAAGGGGATATGACAATTTCCAATGATACTTAGAAATTTCAAATGCAAAGTTACGTCAGAAAACGTGTTGTCTTGTTTGGTTTAATGTCAATGAATGACAAAAAATAATTAAATATAGACACTCACGGCGAACCCTTGATCAATGAAAGATTGAAAATTCATAATTCGTTTGACATTTATAATTCATAATTAAATGTAATGATACGTTAAAAATTAGGATTTGGCAGGTTGCTTTAGCTAATTAATGCTGAATATTTGTTGTATTAAATGGTCAAGTTGCCCATAATCGAATTAATCAACGACTATCTGCCACCGCCTGCCACAATCGAATTTGTTTATAACTCAAATAAAATAATATTTGAGGATTAATTAATATACTTAAGACTTGAGGGGAGGTCTTGCGGATATATGATTATATGATATTATTAATACGGTATTTACATAAGCCGAGAACAAAAAATATTGACAAGCCAGCTCCTCTGGCAAAAAAAGAATATCTTAATCGCATGTTAAGATTTTAATAATGTCAAATCTGAACTTTTAACGAATTAAGATCTTTCGTAATAATACGTTGTATATTTTAAAGAAAAATAATATAAAAAGTACAAATAGAATATATATTAAAAGAAATCTTAAGTTCATATATTTTGCAAAGTTTAAAAAACCGGACCTGCCGGTCCAACCAGTAAATCGGCGAATCGATTCATGGTCCGATCCGGTTCAGCTTTAGATTGGGAGGCGGGTTAACCCTGAATCAACCCACCTTCAACTCGGTCAACCCAGTAAAAAAAACTAGGTTAACCGGGTCATTTTTTTTAAATATATATATTTCACTTTAAATGTATCATTCCTTTGCTTTTTTAAAAAAAAATTACATTAAAATGTCTTAAAATGTTGTTAATAATAAGTAAAAGAGTATCATTAACAAGTGAATGAGCTACTAGTAGCAACCTTTGAGACATTTCTAATATTAATTTTCTTGCGTAGGACCTTAATGCAATTTCCCTTTTTTTATGTTTACTATTTTTATTAATATTTAGTGACAAAGGGAAGAAATATGCGGTGTTTCTTCCTTCCCTTTTTTTTTACTACAAACATGGTTTGTTTTTTATGATTGATTCTTAACATTTTATGGTTGATGAATAAATTTTAATGATATTTTTTTATGATGAATGATTATTAATTACAGTAACTAAAAGATTTTAACTGATAAAGATAATTATTTTGAAATTAAACATGATTAAAAGTATTGTATTTTAATATTGTCAACTAAATGTCATTATTTTAATATGGTCGATCTGACTCCGATCTGACCCATTAACTCTTAACTTACTGCTTTAATCTGTTGAATGCATAATCCGGCTTTTTGAACCTTAATCTTTTGAATACAAATGTTATAAACGTAGCATATAAACGTAGCCTAACTTAACTGGATCGATCAAATAGATTAGCCAATCATTTCATCAAAGAAAAACAAAACATTAGTCAAGCTTAGTATGGGTTTTTGAAAATCAGATGGTAATATATCTAAAATAGTAAAATAGTAGTGTATTTAACTCTTGTTACAGATCTTCCGCATGCGCTGAATCATCTTCTCTGCCTTGTGCTCATTTTTTCAATTTGTTCATACAATCAGTACTCATTACCAATTTTTTCAATTAATACCTATTCAATCCACAGTCTTTAACAAAAGCAAAAGTGAAAAAAGATTTCAATTTAGGACATATTAAATGGGTGAACTGTCACTTTTTTATTCACATTAATTAGTAAAAGTAATCTATCTTATGAATCGGAGGGAATGGCTAGACTTCGTGTGACAAGTTAATTAGGAAATTATATATGTAATCTCTGAAATTGTTTTTAACCTTGATATATGTTTTGTCCTTGTTGATCTTAGAACCGAGCTCAAACTTTTTGTTACCATAAATAGTGAAGACTTTAGGGCATTGTTAATTTGCTTGTGTTTCCATTTCTTAAAATTGTTTTGTAAAGACACTTTTAGAACTATTGTTTAGAAGAAGAAAAAAATAAAATCTATTTGGTAACATTAATTTGGAACAATAATTAAGAAAGCACTGAAAACAAATAGTACGGTAAATATAATTAATTCTTCTACTAGGGCAACACATCTTTTTTTTTTTTTTGATAGTAAGGGCAACACATCTTGTGAACAAGAATGATTCGTGGATCCCAAAAACGAAGAAGTTCAAGACTAAAAGACAATATCTGATGATGGAATTATATTTTTTTAGACAAAAAAAAAACAGAGAGATTCAGCTTTGATTTCATTTTTGGTGACCACATCTCCAGATTCATTACCCCAAAACCACATCTAGTCACTTTCACTAATTATTCAGAAGATCCAGTGAATAAGGGTTTGCTTGTGTATCAACATATAGACCTCTATAAGTAGACATATCCTCCTATCTCTTTTGCAAACACCAAAATATTTTATCATTATATTCCCTAGGTCTTTCATTATTGATTGATGTATTTGCGTGGTGGGGCCATGAGGCTGTATTTGTTCGCAAGTGCTTATTCGTCTAATTTGAAACTGTTTGGAAATCATCAAAGTGTAAGTTAATATGAGGGGAAAAAAAGTCATATAGTTTGTCTCGGCATGCCTCAAAGCACAATTTAGAAGCTAAAAGAAACAGCAAAACAAGCACTAAGATATGATTTTAAGTCTACTTATGTAGGTTCTAATTTTGGACCAAATATAAAATTAGATCATGCAAATCAATAAAATCAATTTTTTAGCCAACAGTCATTAAAATCAAGTCACTTCTATTACTTTGTCATTTTTTTCACCATCAAGAAAATATTTTATTAATAAAGAAATAACGGACATACTTAACGCCTTTGAAATCGTGTTAATTATTTGGGTCATGACATGAGCTCGTGGCCCACTTATCATATAGTTTACGTGACTTATCCGTTCGTATTATTTGTTTTCCTATAATTAAAATAAGCTTAAAACATCTTTAGATTTATAAAAAATCTGAATTTATAACTTTTAAAATTATCAGTATTGTATTTCAATTAATAGGCTGTCCTCATTCTCAGTATAATTTTACACGAATTCTTAAATAAAATCATTTCATTTATTAAGTAACATGGCATAACTTGTGCATAATTAAACTAGCCAGTACGTTAATCGCCAAAAAAGAATCAGAAACCCAGCACATTGACACCATTCTTTTCAATTTATATCTAGTGATGATTATGATATATAATTGATGTCATCCGATATTATTACTCTTCTAATGTTCAAGACTTATTTAACTAATTTAATTATATTTAAAAAAATTATTTATATTAGTTAATTATAATAAATATGACGTGTTTTCACAAAATATTCTTTTGATTTGACCAATTGTTGCAAAAGAAATTAAAAGCCACCACTTGCTGAGGGAGTATTAATAAGGGATATATAGTTTGAGTAAATATAGAAAATATGTATTGCATTTAGGATCAAAGCAAGCTCTCCAATTAGTTCCTAGATTAAAGTTCAATCGGGAGTATTATATTTCTCTTACCCAATATACTGCTCAAAATGTGATGTCGTCCTGCGATTAAAAATAATCTCTACTGGCTTTTCTTTTTAGCCTTTCTTTTGTTTTTTCGTTCACAAGTTCAAGTTAGTTAAAAGCTTGAATTTGATACTTTTGGTCACTTTCAAAACAATTTTAGATTTCCACGATTCTTCGGCCCGATCTTAATTTGG
>QFDD01007178.1:0-13958 GCA_006871305.1 Vachellia collinsii
ATATATGTCGCTTTTTTAGAATTCAGCATCACTTAAAATTTAAGAATTTAAAATCATTACTAAATTTTCCACGATGCACAAGATTATTTTTGTTATTTTCATTATTATCCGTAGTAGGGATATATGCAATAGATATAGAGAGATCCATTTGAATAATTACTACTCTTAGATACAGGTTTTCCGTCACAATATATAAATAATAAAACATAAAAAACGAGGGGATATATAGACTCTTTTTTTTTTTTTTTGAATACATTGAATATGTAGATATTTAAAGAGGGGAAAAGATCCACCCAGCATATAGACCTTTCGAAAACTGGTTTGGTACTCATGAAAAATACTGAGATGGATTTAGATTTGATTTGGATAATTTATATCTGATTTTTTTATTTTTTTTATAAAAAATTTATTTTATTAGATATAAAATATAAAATGAAATAAATCTTTTCACTATTATATTTTAAATAATAAATTTTTATAAAAAAATTATTATTTTTTTTAAAAAATATATCTAAATTATATAAAATTAAATTTAGGTGGTTTAAATATAATGAGTTGGGATTTTGCTACGTGGGAGAACCGCCTCATCGTAATTATTTATTTATTTATTTTTACCGGAACCGCCTCATTGTAGTTACTGATTAGGACTTTGGATAGATGATGTTTCGTAATCGAAGCGCGTGATCCAAAACTCCCGATCATAAAAGCTCTTGGGTTCTCTGATTCTCGCCGGCCATCTTTGATTTTCAGATTCCACCATCGGTCTTGTCTTCACATATCTCTGGTTGTCTGCCGCACATATTTTTAGGTTCCGTTTGGGAGCGAAGCGATGGCGACTGCCTCAGGTGCTTATTTCAACTTTCAACTTAGGGTTTCAAAATATAGTGGTTATGTCTGTCAAGTGAATTAATCAATATGTATTTCTGATATAAATTTTGGGATTGTTTGAATAGAATCAACACTTATTTCTACCCAGCCCATTGTAGACCAAATTCAAGCGTTCATCATATTCGAACTTATTTGAGCTTCGTCCTCACTTTCCCTGTTGTCTTTTCAAATCTGGTATTGATTTTGTATTTGTAAAAACAAAGCGGAAAAATCAAATGGATGGAGGAATGGGAAAGATTTCGATGTTAGGCTTGGATTTAGGAAAGAAGAATATAGTGCAGATTTTTTTCTGATAAGGAAGGGGCAAGTGACGATGAGGAACGGTTTTTTTTTGTTGCAGGGTGGTTTAGCCTTTTGTATTTATTTATGTTTCATTAAATTTAAAAAATTAATTTTATTCCATCATTCCTGATGTCTTACTAAACAAATATTTTGTAATCATAGTTACATTACATTCCCATGAATTCTGTGAAACAAGCTAGCAATAAGAGAAATGCTGACTGTGCAAGAGGGAGTGAAAATCTATAAGGAAACAAAAAATGTAGTAGTGATGGGTAGATTATTTTTGAACTATCTTTCTCTTTCTTCTCATCAATTTGAAAATCTGGGCATGGTTGCGTAATTGTTATTTGATTGCCCGCCGTAATATGCAGCACCTGATCATAGAACCGTCCCTTTGAATATCAATTATAGTTCACGAAATTCTTTTGACTGAATTGCCTAATTGTGTGCAATATATATGTTGGGAATTGCAGTTGCTTTTAAATCCAGGGAAGACCATCGGAAACAAATTGAATTGGAAGAAGCACGTAAAGCTGGGCTTGCACCCGCAGAGGTTGATGAAGATGGAAAAGAAATCAACCCTCATATTCCCCAATATATGTCTTCTGCGCCTTGGTATCTTAACGCAGAGAGACCTGTAAGTCACAGTTTTTTCTTTTTCTGAGACGTGTATAGCTTGTCTAATCATATTTGACTACTGAAAACCATTTTTCTATTTTTGTAGAGTTTAAAACATCAACGGAAGTGGAAATCAGATCCCAATTACACAAAATCATGGTATGATAGGGGTGCTAAGACTTTTCAGGCAGACAAGTATAGGAAGGGTGCATGTGAGAAGTAAGTGCCCTCTCTCATGTTTGTTCTATTGCATGTATATGCGTGATGAATGATCTCTTGGAATGTCAAATAAGTTTCAGGTCGTCCTTGGATGTGGAAGTTTGTCCCACTATCTAAGGAAGGTGAAAGGTTTTTTCTTTGTCATGTGTCAATATTGTCTTTTGAGAGGAAATTGAGTTTCTTTGGGCACAAAATTTTTTTGGGGAGAGATTATGGATGTCTTTGATTTCTCTTAAGGATAATGCCAAAGATTTTATGGGATTGTATGCATGTCCCCTACTATTCTAATAACGTTTGTATGTTTTTTATTCCATTCAAGCTTAAATAAATTTATGTATGTTCACCTGTTTCAGCTGTGGTGCTATGACTCACACTGCCAAGACTTGCATGGAAAGACCACGTAGAATTGGAGCAAAGTGGACAAGCAAGCACATTGCTCCTGATGAGAAAATTGAAACTTTTGAGCTGGACTATGATGGTAAACGTGACCGATGGAATGGGTATGATGCATCAACTTATGCTCGAGTGATTGAGAGGTATGAAGCCAGAGATGAAGCTCGAAAAAAATACTTAAAAGAGCAACAATTGAAGAAATTGGAGAAAAGTGACAAAAATGGTGAGGATGCAGTAAGTGATGAAGATGAAGAGGAAGATGAAGATGATCTTAGGGTGGATGAGGCTAAGGTGGATGAGAGCAAACAAATGGACTTTGCAAAGGTTGAGAAACGTGTGCGTACAACAGGTGGTGGAAGTACAGGAACTGTGAGGTATTATTGCTATTACTGTCCTCTTTATGATCAGGGGCCACTGGATCTGTCCTGTATGCTAGATGACCATTATTTTCCCAACTTCATCATTTATCATAGATTAATTCAAACTAAATATCATTTTCAAAAAAATAGGAAAAAAATGAAGAGGAACTAAGTATCTTTTCCTTTAGGAACCTGCGTATTCGTGAGGATACTGCAAAATATCTTCTCAATCTTGATGTCAATTCTGCACATTATGATCCCAAAACACGGTCCATGCGTGAGGATCCTCTTCCAGATGCTGATCCGAATGAGAAGTTCTATGAGGTAAATTTCCTTGACAAGTAAAATTTATAGTAATTCCTGTATCATAGCGATAATGCTATGTATCTATTGAATTTGTACGTAAACTGCATGTGATGCCCTATTGCAGGGTGATAACCAGTATAGAAATAGTGGACAAGCTTTGGAATTCAAGGAATTAAACATTCATGCTTGGGAAGCATTTGACAAGGGGCAGGATGTTCATATGCAAGCAGCCCCGTCCCAAGCTGAGCTGCTTTACAAGAATTTCAAGGTAATGAAGGAGAAATTGAAGTCTCAAACAAAGGACACTATTCTGGAGAAGTATGGCAGTGCAGCTGATGAGGACAAACTTCCTAGGGAACTTCTTTTGGGTCAAAGTGAGAGGCAGGTTGAGTATGACCGTGCTGGTAGAATTATAAAAGGACAGGTGAGAATTTCATTCAAAGCTGTTACACTCTGGTTTCTAATTATTACGTCGCATTTTAATTTTTGTAATTTTGGTTGACATACTGCTTGTGAATGGTTTAAACTTTAAATTGACCATTTACCTTAGTCTGTTAACAGCACTGCTTAATTGTAGTCTGAAATTTAGGTAGAACATTGTTGGTTTGTGCTTTATTGTCCTTGACTGTCCTTTATAAGATGATGGATTTAGTTATTTATCCTGTACTTCTAACAGGAGGCAGCACTTCCTAAGAGCAAGTATGAAGAAGATATTTACATTAACAACCACACTACTGTCTGGGGCTCTTGGTGGAAGGATCACCAATGGGGCTATAAGTGCTGCAAACAGACAATAAGAAATAGCTATTGCACGGGAGCTGCTGGTATCGAGGCCGCTGAGGCTTCAATTGATCTCATGAAAGCTAATGTTGCTCGTAAAGAGGCTGCTGAAGGTATGCTGAGTGATTCATACACCGGTATCTCTATTTGCACTTCTTCCCCTTCCCTTTTTCTCTGCTTATTTTTTTGTTTTATAATCCTCTTTATTTTGTGTTGCTTCCTCTCTGATAATCAAATCTTTTTCTGTGAACCTTGCTCAGAGGATCACAAAGCTGTGGAGGAGAAAAAGCTTGCAACATGGGGAACTGATGTTCCTGATGACCTTGTTTTGGATGAGAAATTGCTTTCTGAAGCACTCATAAAGGTCAATATCAATCTCTCTTTCTATGCATATATTGCGTTTGCGTTGATGTGTTCACGTCGTTCTTCTGGTAGCTCTCTTGTTCTGCCCACAGTTGAATTGTTAACGGTGTTTATGGGTGGAAAAAATCATTATTGGTTTTGCTTCTGGTTATTTTTGCATGTATTAAGGTGAAAAAAGATTTGAGTTTGAGAGAAGCGATGAATATAATTTCTGAAATCACATGACATTTCTTATCTCTAGATTATAGGTTAAGTTTGCACTTGAATGATAATTCTTCTTTGATACCGCTAATCTTTTAAGGTGAACTCAAAACGGATGGTGTTTGAGTCTTTTGTTGTTCTGATTGGTGTATCCCATTGGTTTAATGCAGGAAGATCAGAGAAAGAAAGAAGAGAAGGACGAGAGGAAGCGGAAATATAACGTTAGATGGAATGATGAGGTATGAATTTTGAAGCCAGGTATTGAATAGTCATTTTGGCGCCCCTCAAATTTTTCTAACCATCTCTATATTCGCTGCAGGTCACTGCTGAGGACATGGAGGCATACAGGATGAAGAGAGTCCACCATGACGATCCAATGAAAAATTTTCTGCACTAAACTTCAGAGAGGGCATAGCGCACGATGCAGCCTGTTAATATTACGAGCTCTGTTGATGGCAGAATCTGGGAGATTGGGTTGCCTCGTACAGCTGTGGCAATAGGATAGTGGCTGTTACAATCCTAGATCCGTTATGTTTGCACTTTCTTTGGGTGGCTCTGTATTACCGCTTATAAGATCAAATTTAAGGCAATTTTATCATTAATAGTGAGTCAATCATGTATCAATTGTAGGGATTGGAGGGGAAATATTACTAATTTAGTATTGAGATGCTGGAAAACTGATTTGAACAGAACTTTTCTTGTGTGATGTATGGAACCTAAGCTTAAATTGACGCTACTAAGCCAGATAAGTCGCGGTCCCGAAAATATAAACACAGATAAATGCCTTTGGAACCTCATTGCTCTGGCCTCACCCGAGTTACGCATGTTAAAAAGAATCTGATTATGGTTGTTTTTTGAGCCACCCTTGTCATGGATCGCTCAACGCCTCCCGCATTTCATTTTGCCCTAGCTACGCATTGCCAACTCTCATTAACTCTCCTCCGTCGTCGATGTCAGTCTCAAAAGCAACAGGCACCATATTAGTTTATTTTCCTCAAGTCTCACTTTCCATCACTAATCGCTCACCTCTGCGTCGCTTTCTGTTTTTTCTTCCTTATCCAGTTCCTCATTCCCTCGTCGTCCCCCCCTCCCCCCACCACAAAAAAAAATGGCGTCCTCCACCTCATCGGCGTCCTCCCTTTGGTACTAATTCCTCTTCTGGGTCTACGGTGGAGGATCGAACCATGGGGGAGAGAGATGGTGGAAGATGGGTTTTAATTTTGAAGGCTATATCAGCTGCGATATTGCTTTTACCAAGTGGCCAGGTTCCCAACTTCCCATAGAACTTTGAAGGCTATATCTGATGCGACAATTAAGGCTATATTTGGTTCTTCATCTTTTGGGTTTGATTTTTTCTTTTTCTTTTTCTTTGTCTTTTTTTGGGTTTAATCAAGTGTTGTGCTATCTAATATTAGCCAGCGTTGGCCCGAGAGCGAGGATTCGAGTACGGAAACAAATCACTAGTGCTTTGAGAACCGACATATAGACTCTGCCCAAGAGAAACAAATCATACAAGTAGTCCGTTTCTCTATGTACATTAATAAAGAAAGCTTTCTAACTGAATTTATAAACTTCACCGAAATCCTCTCTATTGCTAACGTGAATTTTTGCAACAGAAACATTTGAAACGCTGTCCAACACAAAGGACTATAGATTTCTGGCCAGTAACTCTTGAGCCACCATCTCCTTCCTGAACCTGGCTATGAACTCTTCTGCTCGTTCATTTATGCCCTGCATCAGAGGTGACGCTAACGCCACAGACTCCCACATATCATCTGACGTGCAAGCATTGTTGTCTCTGTCTCTGTCTCTGTCTCTGTCAAATCCACCACCTCGATTGCTTGTTCCAGCTACTTCATGTCCATCATCGCCGAGCTTTGAAGCCTTTCGTGGTCGTGGATTTTCTGCCATGGCTGGCTTCACATGCTTCACTATATCACAGCTAGGCTCTTTAAAGAGCTTATCAATATAAACAGGCGCAGGTTTCTGGTGAAAGCCATAGAAAACGCTTCTGAATCCTGCTAGTTTTTTCTGGCTGAAACGCCTGGAAGACAACTTGTAGGGCCTTTTGGCAGATGAAGTGAGGGAACTCCTCTTCATATTCTTTCTGGGTTTCTTCATGGCTTTGGACTTGTTAATCCTCCGAAGTTTCCCAATCGTACAAGTGAAACTCTTCCATACCTTACGAGCCGGAGGAAGCTTTAGGCTTAGGCACGACATGGAAGAGGAAGCAGAGGATGGCCTCGCAGAGGATTAACTAAGGTGTACTCGTATCAAATATAAGTGGTAACTTCGTTCCTTTATAACAAAGATGCTGGATGATTCCCTTTCCATTGGAGTATTCTCATTTGCATGGCATAGCTTGGTTCTCACGCTATGGGTGAAAACCCAAAAGGTAGCTGCTACACATCGTCAGGCTGCAATGAAGTGGCTTGAATTTTAAGCCTGTGTCTTGACTCTTAACACATTCATTCCCCGTTATTTTATTCCTAGTTGGGTTCGTTTTTTCTTTGGTGGTTGTCTATTTTGTCTATTTTCTTCTGGGTAGGTCGTGAATCTGCTTTTCCAGATTTCCAACTTGAGATGTTCTTCCCTTGCGTAAAAATTACACTAACGCAGTATACACCAATAAACCAAGAATATTATCACCTCACATCCTAAAACTAAAATTCAGCTAACTTTTTTTAAAACGATTAGAAAGCTAAATATATCATTTTAAAGTTTTTATAGTTATCATTTCGTTTCAAACTGATTTCTGTGAATTATAAACTAATGTATAATGCATTGATATATAAATAAATATTTTTAAATAATATATTTAACTTATTTATTCTTTTGAAAAGAATCAACTGACTTTGCTTTTCTGACAAATACCGAATGGAATCGGTGGTGTTGCCATGTTCCCTTTCAAAGATGTCCCACAAATATTGTGGATAATGTAAGCAAAGGTTAGAACAGAATTCTTTTGTAGGTCCTAAAGCAATTGGACAATGGATGGCTTCCACAGCTCTAAACTTGTGTATTTTTTGTCAATTTTTTTTTTGTTAACTTCTACTTAATCTAGCGCCTACAAGCTCCCGAAGGGAAATTTGAGCTTCTATCATCTCTTGTTTTCACTGCTCACAGAACAAAAACTTTCAAAACCGAAAGTTTCCTTGGTATACATAGCTAGTAGCAACTAAAAGAAATCACAGTTAGTGAATACAACCAAGTCATTGCCCCCCTGAAAGTCGAACGAGAAATTCGTTAACATACCTCATCAGATTCTTAATTAAAATTATATTGAACGTGAGACCGCATGAATGAAAGCGTATAAGAACTTTTTTCTTTTGTTAAACTATTGACTCACTATCAATGGAGGCACAAGCGTCACAGAACTTCCCGGCTACTGTGTGGAAGATAATTTGGCACTCAGGCACATTATTGACAAATGGCAGTCCCTAGCAAACGACATCAAGATAATGCCACGCTCACCTAACTGAGCATTCATAATTGAACTCGTCGTACACAATTTCTTCTGATTCTGTGTTGTTAAAAGAATTAAGTACGCATTCGGCATCAATGGCCACCACAAAATTTTTATGACGAAAAATTGAATGCAAGAAGGTTAGGAATGAGAATAAAGGCTCAATTATACAACATCCTCAGTGGGTTAGAATATGAGTAACTATATAAGGGCTTGTACACCCTGCTGCTGCATTTCTCTTAGTCTCCACATGAGGTAAATAGCATCTTCTCCGCGATCCTCTGGGTCCATTTGTTGCAAGGCCCAAGCATAGAAAACGGTGTGGATCGTGTCCTGGTAAATGGAATAAACGCCATGAGTTCAAGTTAAATAAATACTCACGAAGCAAAGTTTCTTTAGACACTCTAAGGCAGGCAGGCATCTCTAGTAGCAGTCTTATCAACCTTCATAATTTCGCAGTTTTGAGCATAATATGAGCATTCATGAGATGTTATTTCAACCAATCAGAACTGAGAACTCCATTGCTTCACCGGAAAAGGCATAACCCAATTAGACAACAAGATGAACAGGCCACCAATCTCAATTACCCGTTTGGCTTATGGGGTCTTTTTATTGATAGATACTAGAATCAAATAGCCTTCCCAGGTAACAAAAAGAAAAAGGAAAAAAGTTATCCAATCAACATATCTACATGGCCTTTCTTTCGGTCCTTTACATCATGCTCACACCACCATTCAGTTAAATAGTGAGACTTAGTGCTTGTTTGGAATTAACTTTTGAAAAGTGATTGTACGCAATCCGAGGTAAGTATGTGAGAGGAGTTTTATCTCGACTTGCGTGAAAATGATTCTAAAAGTGATTGACAAATATGCTATTAAGCCAAGACTTTTACCATTCCCAACTTAAATGTGGGCTTCAATTGACAACAAGATTAGTTCAATGATGCAATTTCAGATGAGGACATGCCTGCATGACATGATTAATATCTGGCAATGACGTTTTACCTCACAAGTATATGCTGTATCAACAAGGACTGCCATTAAAGAAATAAGATTTGCTGACTCTGTTTCTTTTCTTTCTTTCTTCTTTAGGTAAGAAAGCCAGTATTATTTGCACATCACATTATTGAAAATATCAATAAAAAACGATAATACTTCACCTTGCCTCCTTCGGTAATTGAGCCATTCCGATCACGTACACAGTAGATTTGTTGTGTTTGAAACTGAAAACCATTAACAGGATCATCACAACAATATGTTACTGAGCTTTTCCACAGCATGAGAATAAATCTTCAGAATTAGCAAAAAAGTCCCTGAAGTAACAATTTTTATACCATTACAATGATTAAGGGAGAGGACCCCATCATCTTGGTCTCTCTAACTTCCACATCTGATACATGCAGAATCTGTATCAAAAAACAAATGTTAACAACAATACTTTAGAAGGGAGATTCACCTCAAAAGCCTTACAAGAAAAAGGGTGAAAATAGAGTAGTTATTTTGGACAAAATACCAATACATCTGAATATACACGTTATTTACATGATAAAAATGAATTTATAACAGATGGAAAAGCAATAAAAATATTTCGAAAACATGAATAAGATACAAAGATAATATAAGAAGATTTAGAAGTATGAATTTTACAATAATCTAAACCATAATGGTGCTTCTACAAGTCTGCTACTCCCTACCATCTCTTCATCGTCAATGACAACAAGAAGCTCACTAAAATATAATTAAAAAATATTGATTTCTGCTACCATGCGTCTCAGTTGCCCTCTATAAGAGAGACACGTAAGTAATCATTTCATACTATTCTGCTTACAGAAGCTATGTTCCTAATGACAAGTTCATCTATCAAATCTACTTATTACGTTAAAATCCATCTAACTCAATGCAATATTAGCTGGAGTACTCAGATAATGAAACAAACTTAATGCCAACAATGACAGAGATTAGATAAATGCAACCTCACCTTGTTATCAAAGAAAATACCATGACTTTGGTAAGCTTGGTGCTCTGCTTTACATCGTTCAATCAGCTCAGGGCTGCAATACTTCTTCAAAGTTTCAACATCCCCCTACACAGTCGTTCATAACCAAAAAGGAAAAACAATAAACGGAGAGCACTGGCTAATGTTACTAAAAAATAATATTGATAGGTAAATGCATAAAAGAAAGGAAATTTCCAGCACTCCGGGGTAAATTTAACACTAACCTTAATGTAAGCATTAAGAACTGGTTTTATAGCCTCCTGAACTTCCCCCACAAATTCTGGTAATGAGAAGTCACTAGTTCATGTAATCACAATAAATGACAAAGACGTTAAGAGATAAAGTAACAATAGAAGATAAGTTTTATATAATTATGTTAAAGGCTCAAGACCATACGGGTCCCGCTGACGTATCTCCTTGTACGATATTGCAGCATCTGTCTCCTGAAACATGCTATCATTCATGCTACAAAAGAAGCATAGCAAATTAGCACTTATATCTCACATCATACATTACTAATTTAATATGTCAATTATAACCAGTCCAACTTTACACTTAGATTAGATGCTATTTAGATCATATCCAGTCACCCAAATTCTAAGCACAAAAAGAATTGTGAAGAGAAAATTAGAAGCTTACTCTTGTATTTTATGGATAACTGGGTTGTCACTTGTCTCATATCTTTCTCTCAAGTCTTCCACAATCTGTCAGATCCAAAAACAGAAATACAAGCATAAAGGCCAGTCTGTAAGTCGTCACCAATGGCAATAATTTTTTCTTATCATTTCAGGGCCATCATCTTAGAAATCACTACCTTATGAATACAAATAACGCATGCTTCAGATGGGTAATTTTGAATGGAAAATAAAAAACAGCAACTTTTTGGTAGAAGGAGTCAAGAGCAAAACACACCTCCTGGCCTTTCGTCTTGACAGGATCACTATATTTGATGAATTGCTTAGATATAGGAAGGCCTTTCACCTAAAAGGAAAATTTAAAAACATTCTTCACAGAAGAAGCTTCAAGATCAACCATTTAATGAAGAACCGATAGTTAAGTTACCTTATCTTTGAATTCATCCAATTTCTTTCCCCACCAAGATTGTTTTGAGGGCACAACGACAAGTTCAGTTCTTGTACTTGTTTCACCAGTAAGCGTGGAGGGAACAGGCCTTCTCCTATTTGGACTATCACTTAACTCCTCTTTTACTATTTCAAATCCTTTCTTGGCTGCATTGACTAACTTTGCTTCCTTCAATTTTTGGAAGGCTGACGAAACATTTGGGGTAGATATGGCTGACTTAAACTTGCCAAACAAAGATTCTGTAGCATTACTAGATCCAAATTGCTGGTGTTTCTCTTCCTCAGATGGAGATTGAATTCGTTGTCTTCCATCAGCATCATGTTCAGCTGAAGAGCCAGTTGATCCTGCAAAATCCTGATTTCCAGTCCCAGAAGTTTCTTTCACCTGAATTACACATAGAATGATGTTAATATGTCATCAAGTGTCAACCCATATGACCATATTAATAGCTGATTGGAAAATCATATAACATACCTCCTCAGTTGCAGTTGAAATCTTCTCTTTCACATTGTTAGAAACCTGCAACAAATATCATTAGCAATCATATTTTACCACATCAGCTTATCCAACAGACAAGGTCTCCCATACCACAAGTACCAATAACAATCGAAGCACGAAAGAACTAAAGGAAAATGGAATATATAACTGATTTCCATAAATAACGATAAATCATGGGGAAATTATTTTGTTTTTCAGCTTCGGACGACTAGTTGACATTCCTTATCCATTTATTTGGAACGCAACAACATTAAAGATGAGCTTCAACTGTACCTTTTTTGCGGCAGCTTCTGCTTCTGTCCACGCTTCATCCGCCTCTTTGTACAACTGCTGAGCTATCTGCTTTGTTCTGCATTTTCCATTTCAGCGTCTCAGGCCTTCCATTGAAGTGTCGACCCAGCCTTGACATACAACAGTATGTCTCAGCCTATTAATCAATAATTTAAAAGTTATCCATTGCACTATCAGTACAATACTTACCTAGCTTTAATGTCCTCTTTTACACCTTTTATCCCCTCCGCTTTCTCCTTGAGCTCCTTCACCGACTGCCTAAACTCTGGATTGCTACGATCATGAAAACACATACAGCAACCAGTTTTTCACGTATGAGTAAGGGAAGAAGGCCTAGTAAGATATTAATAGGAAAAGAAATGCAGGCCATGACATGTATACAAAGGTTGCCAAGGTGTCCGCTATAAGCTGAAATAGGTAACACACACGTACAACAGGCGCTCCGATGTCGATTAAACTAAAATTTGACTCGATATTAAAAAATGAAGAAGAAGAAGTAATTCAACAACCAGTCCGGCACTTCTTGGCCGCTGTTGTTAGGGAATCTCGAAAGCTGATTATACAGTTTAGAACATAGAGTAAAGAGAGATGAATTACCTTTCAGCTTCGCCTTTCAGTTTCTTTGAGAACTCATTGAAGACACTGTATCTAAGAAGACTTGAACGTTGTGAAAGCAAACGCAGCCTCCTACTTGAAACCTATAATAGCATATCACAAGAAGCGAAAATGGTTAGTAGAAACTGAAAATAGGGCCAAAGCTTACAAATTTTCATATCGCAACGAGAACAGAAGATTGTTGAGAAAAGAAATAAAATGAATGAACCTGCTGAGAAGTTAATTGAACAAAATGAGATCGCTTGGACAATAATAAGTCGCGGAATAGCTTTCTACTTGCCATTAGACACGAAAGCTTCAGCTTCGTTTCAGAGGAATTTCGAGACTGAGAAAAAGAAAAAGAAAAAAGGAAACTAGACTATTCGCCTTCTTGAGGAAGAAGAAAACAAACGAGAGAATGCGAAGCATGCTAGCTTCGTGACACCATTGCAAGCCCTTCATGGTCTAGGGTTGCTCATGTCATCATCCCCAACCCAACGAATCTCACCCATCAAAGGGGGAACAGCCCAACCCTAATTCCGTGCGTTAAAAGTTAAAACCCACAGCCCAAGCCCTTACGGCTTAACCCAAAATGCGGGTCTCCTCTTACTTGTAACATGGGCGGATTCAAATTTTGGAATAACATTGTTGCTGAGGCAAAAACTTTTAAGTAAATCCACGCATACATAGTGAATGGTATGCCTTGTGTATTGGAAGGCGTTAATAACATTGTTCTAGAAAATATTACCAATTCGTGTGGTCACCATTGTGTCTTTTTTTTTTTTTTAATACAAAGCCATTCAAGCAACCCTAAAGTAAAAGGGAAAAACAGTAACTCCTTTGGTTTTATCTATGAAGCAGGGAGAGAACGTTTTATTTGATTCTATTTATAAATCACCTCATTGAATTTTTTATATGAGTGTATAATTTTACACTTCATTTAATTATGTATTGATTTTGCTCTTATATATTATAGTTAATATTAAGTAGGGATAAAGTTAAAAAGTTGTTAAATTTTAAAGTAAAGTTAATAAAATTTAAAGCTTTCTAAAAAGTGACTATTTAAAAAAAGTAGGGAAGTCTAACTCCCATGTTACTAACAAAGGGCATTTGAAGCCGCCATATGATGGGTATACATAATTTCTTATGCTCAGAGAGGGAGCTCGGGCAGCTAAGGCCATATTTATTATAATTGATTTTCCAGCAGCCAAAACCTTATTATGTTGGACACACACACACACATCTGCTGGTTTCTATCCCTGGAGAATTTGTTTAAAGAAAAAAAAAAGGTTATTGTGATGATTGGGAAGCAGGGCTGAATAAGAAGGCCTCCTGGCGAGCATGCTTGATGTCACGTGCCTGTTGCAGGGGAAGGTCGTATATAGAAGCAAGCACTCTGGCTGGAGTTGCCTCCAAGTAGGATTGCTTGCCCACAATTGGGGTTATGACGGCCCCTTCGTGTGTCCTAAAACTAATGAACTCGAATCCCTCGTCCCATGCTTGAACTGCCACCGCAAAGTTCTGAGGCACCACCACCAACTGGCCCCTCCCTACTTCCCCATCATACACTAATCTCCCTTCCCAGTTCACCACTTGTACTCCTCCTCTCCCTCTTGTCACGT
>QFDD01007179.1:0-14951 GCA_006871305.1 Vachellia collinsii
AAAACACAAGTGGCTTTTTTTCCCTTTTTAACTGCCCCTTGCCTCGGTCACTTTATAATGTCTGCAAGGGGTTAATCCAGTTGAAAAGTCAAAATTTCTATGCCCATCATATTAAGTTATCCAATCACACATGATCATGTATTATTTTTTTTGAAATGTTACCATTTAACTGCAGATTAACATTAAAAAATAGGGTACAAGATTACACATGATTGAAAAATTTAATATAATAGATGTAAGAAAACTTCCCGTAACTTTTATCCGATCTAGCTAACATATAACCAGTGTTAAACATTGTCTACCAAAATTTGTTCATGGCAAATCTTTATCTATTTTTAAAATCACTAGCTTATATCCACACGCCTTGACGTTGGCAAAGTGAAAAGCCAACAAAATGTTAAACTAAACATTTGTAATCATAAAAGAATCTCAGTAGATTTGACACACCTTCGGAATTGAAAATAAGAATTTTTTTTAAAAAAAAAACAAATCCAACCCTTCGCCCTATTGTACAAGTTTTTTCAGTTTGCTCGCAAAAAAAAAAAATGTTTTTTCAGTTTACTTTTTTTAAGGATGTGATAATTCCTTGAAAGCCGACCAAGAAGTGCCTCTTTAAAAAAGTTCAATGACCACATTATAGTCCACATGTCAAGCAATAAAGATGAACCACTGGCTCAGTATAAATTCTGCCATCAATTTGAGTGTTTTGTATATTTTGTATGTGAATATTCATAATGTTACATATATATATATATGTGAAGCGGGAACTATAAAGCTTTTTTTTTTAATCACACATGGTTTTGGCTCATTGGGCTGAAACATGTCTCTGAGTCTAGAGATTGCCTTGAGAAATGCTTGCAAATATTCTATCAATAAAATTATTACATTAGTAGTATTATTTGAATTCAACCTTATGTGATCGTTGGGTCAGTTATAAACCAGCTGGATCAACATCTGTTGCACGGACTATCAACTTAATCCACTCATTTATTCATCTTTTATTGCAAGGAAAACAGGGGGGGGGGGAAGAAGATAAGAAATGACGCAAAACATTTTTGGTGTATCGAATCAGAGGGAGAGCTTTCCAGTTTTGATTGCGGGCATCGGCAATGCCCAGGCATACAAATGCTACGTCGTTTTAAGCCATTTCAAAGTGTGAGTTAATGGGAGCATGTGAGTTTTCGTGCTCCTCCCCCACAAAAAAATGTCTTTCTCATCACTTCACTGTTTAAAAATATGAACGGCGATCGATAATTGAATATTCATACTCACCCCAGTTTACATGCATTAATATTTCTAGGTCTATAGGCGCGTGTATGTCTGAGGCTGAGCCGAGTAAATAATTTTTTTTTGAAAAACATTTTTAATTAAGTCGCGAATAATAATATTCAAGTCAACTAGCAAATGTTGGATGGGTCGCAATTCGCAATTGATATCCGCACGGCCCAAGAGCGAGAGTGGGGAAAGGGAATTGCTAGGGTCCGTTGTGGTTTGTAAGTTCAGCTGAGAGAGAAATATTTGTTAATTTTGCGCCAATCTCCGTTTTACTGTCTGACCTCCGATCTTCAATTCCATCGCGCCATGGTACGTGGATCACTCAACAATCTCATTTCTCGTTCACTTTCCCTCGCCGGAAAATGGCAACAACAGCAGCTCCGCCGCCTCAACATCCACGAATACCAGGTCCTGTCCTTTTTCTTTCTTTCACGCAACCATTTTTGAGAGATACAGTGGGAGGAATCGATTGCACATGGGAGTTGCATTTGTTAATGAACTAATGAGTTGCTGTTGGATTTTTTTTTTTTTTAAACTTGTTTCTCCGAAGCGACTGATTTTTGTAAAGTTTGACGATAGTTTGCTCTAGATGCGTGACCGTTCGCGTTGAGTCTGCAACTTCTTCTACATAAATCTACGGAAATGGCAGATGCTTATTTGAATTGTTTGATAAGTATGGTTAGTTACCTCTGATCTTCCTTGAAATCAGGGAGCTGAGCTGATGAGCAAACACGGAATCAATGTTCCGAGAGGTGTAGCTGTTTCATCTGTTGAAGAAGTCAAAAAGGCCATCAAGGATGTGTTCCCTAATGAGAATGAGGTAATTGAAATACTACGCTGCTACATCAGATTAGCCGTGCCAGCAGAATTTTATGCACAGCAGAAATGATAGATTTCGAATTTGCATTGTGCAGTATGTTTATTGAAACTTTGATTACCTCTTCTCCTCCTACACTTGGGAAAAAATGTCTTAATGCTGAAATTTGTGAGCGATAACAAGCCATGAAACTTGAATTATGGTGCAGTTGGTGGTTAAAAGTCAAATTCTGGCCGGTGGACGAGGTTTGGGAACATTTAAAAGCGGTCTCAAGGGTGGAGTTCACATTGTTAAGGCCGATCAGGCTGAAGATATATCTGGTAATGTATGCAGTCACTAATATCCATCAAGTTGAACAATAGTTAGTTCTCAATTTACTTGCCAATGAACTCTGTGGTGGTATACTCCTGAAGTTATTGAGATTAGATGTGTAAATGATAATGTATTTATCAGAGTCTTAAGACTATGATGTGCACAAACTCAGTTATATATAATCTAAATTTCAGGGGTATGAGGTGACTTTGCTTTTTTTTATTTTTCTCTCTCTTTTGGGTAATGACAATAATAATATTATCTTCGTTGTTATTTCAGGGAAGATGCTTGGACAGATATTGGTTACCAAACAAACAGGTCCTCAGGGAAAACTTGTCAGCAAGGTTTGACATTATTCAGTGACTATCTTCAAATATTCTATCAATCATAATAAATCTTGCTCATTATCTGTCAGTGTAACATTTGTAAGTTTGCACTTGAACCTACCAGATGGAGGATAACATGGTGCTTTCAATTTTCAAATGATACTTTATAGGATGTATCTCAGTGTACTACATTGTTTGAATTTATTTCAATGATGACGAAGGGGTTATTGCTTTGGGAAGACTTCACTGTTTGACATGTAATTCTCTAATTTGCAAGGTTTACTTGTGTGAAAAGCTGTCACTCGTGAATGAGATGTACTTTGCTATAACTTTAGATCGCAAGACTGCTGGTCCCGTAAGTTCCCTCTCCTATTTTTATGCGATCCTTAATCCTACAGTATGTGCCATATCATTGCTTGATCCAAAGGATTGTAATTAGATTTCTTATTTTTGCTTTCGTATTCCAGCTGATAATTTCTTGTAGAAAGGGAGGAACCAGCATTGAAGACCTGGCAGAGAAATTCCCTGACATGATTGTAAAGGTCTGTTATGACTGTCATTTCTCGTGTTAATTTTCCTATTGAAACCGTATATCTGCATTGCAAGATATATTTAATGCTCTCCTTCTATCTTTTAGGTACCTGTTGATGTTTTTGAGGGACTTACTGATGAAGGTGCTGCAAAGGTGGTTGATGGTTTGGCTCCCAAAGTGGCTGATAGAAATAAATCAATTGAACAAGTGAAGAATTTATATAAACTGTTTTGTGAGTGTGATTGCACTCTTTTGGAAGTAAGCATATGCAAGTCTTGGCCAAGTGTGCTTTCTAGGTGTTATTTACGTTAAATAGCTAAAATGACAAGCGGGTCATTTTCAACAGATCAATCCCATAGCGGAGACTGCTGACAACCAATTGGTGGCTGCTGATGCCAAGTTGAACTTTGATGATAATGCTGCATACCGCCAGAAAGAGATATTTGCTCTTCGTGATACAAGTCAGGAGGATCCTCGAGAGGTTTGTTTACGTTTCCCACAATTTCTGATAGCTTTTATATCTTTGTATGTGTTTGTGTTATGATGTAGCT
Organism: Vachellia collinsii; assembly: GCA_006871305.1. NCBI lineage: Eukaryota > Viridiplantae > Streptophyta > Magnoliopsida > Fabales > Fabaceae > Vachellia > Vachellia collinsii. The sequence continues at coordinate 3,814 of QFDD01007179.1, forward strand.
CCAGGGATGCGTCAGTTTTCACATTATCGATTTAGGCTTTATAATCAAGGCTATATATTCTACATTCCATCTTTCATCCTTTCCTCATGCCTTTTGCGTCTTTATCCTTGTACAGGTTGCTGCTTCAAAGGCAGATCTAAATTATATTGGGTTAGATGGAGAAATTGGTTGCATGGTGAATGGGGCAGGTTTAGCAATGGCCACAATGGACATAATTAAGTTGCATGGGGGTACGCCTGCTAATTTCTTGGATGTTGGTGGGAATGCCTCTGAAAACCAGGTAATGTTTTGATAGTCGATTGATGGTGCTTGTGCTTGTTTCCTTTTCTTTCTTTGAAGTTATTAGTTTATCAGCAGATACTTGCTTTACCTTTAGATAGTCTCCATCTTACCTTTTATTCCTAACTATTGCAATGATGTAAAGCAGGTGGTCGAAGCATTTAAAATTTTGACAGCTGATGACAAGGTGAAGGCTATTTTGGTTAACATATTCGGTGGCATAATGAAGTGTGACATCATAGCAAGTGGAATTGTCAATGCTGCTAAACAGGTTAATAAAGCTCCGCTTTTTAGCATAGTTATTTCCTTCGTTTCATCATATGGTTGGGAATATAAGGATAGTACGCTCTGAAACTATTTGTCTTAAAAAGGCTAACACAGTTAAGAAAATGCAATTCTTGTTTATATTTGATCTCTGGTAAGGCAGTTACGTGTAAGAAGGAATAATCTTCTCTTGTATCCCTATTTAAGCTTTCAGTCCAACCAAACACCCCCCCTTCCAAAAAAAAAAAAAATTCCCGATAGGTTGTAAATTCAAGAATACTGAATGTCATCTGACGTTTCTTTTGAGATTGATGTGCCTGGATGTTTTATACTTTGATGTAACCCCTTCTGTCTTATCCTGACCTTATTATAGCATTAACTTCTCTTGGCTATTGTCTTCAAGGTTGCACTAAAGGTACCTGTAGTAGTTCGTCTTGAAGGTACCAATGTCGATGTAGGAAAAAGAATTCTGAAGGTAATTGCTATATACATACACTCCCGCATGCATATGCCTACCATCTGATCATGAATATATTCGATTTGATAATGATGCTTAATTGGTTCAACAGGAAAGTGGCATGGCATTAATAACGGCAGATGATTTGGATGATGCCGCACAGAAAGCAGTTAAAGCAGCTTACAAATGAAAGGAATGCTTTTTTCAAAATTTATAAATTTGTTTCAATACGGCACACCTTTTGTGTTAAACTTACTGTCTCGGTCATGGTTCATCCGAGGAAAAAAAATCAAGGAGAAAGGCAATTGATGCAAGAGATTCTTGTTGAAGCATTAGAAGTGGCCGTTTAAGGCTTAACATGAAGTGTTACACTGTTTGCATTCCGTTCTTTCCTGTTTGTATTCTCTTATCGCGACATTTTTATGAAAATAATGATGGTCTTTCAGTAAAACTTGTCTGATCATCAAGGAGCCCTAGCCTTCAAGCCTCTTACGTTTTCTATGCTATCATTATTAGAATTACAACCTATTAACTGAAACTGACTTGGAATTTCACTTTGTATTTTCTGTTCTGGCAAAAAGAAAATCTGCGATTGTTTTTGTCAACAAAGGGACCTTGAATAGTATATTCTATTGAATGAACAATGAAAAAAAAATGTACACAGCAAGCCTTATCATAGTGCTTTTATAGTGCAATGCTTAACTGTCAACGCAACCTTTTAAATATCAATTACTAAACTAATCCTATTCTAAAAACTACTGAATATATATAAATAAATTATTCCTGTTATAATGAAATAACACATAATTATATCTTTAACAGTTTTTTTAGACTCCTGCACATTTTAAAATACGATCTCAATAACCATGGCTCACTTCCCCACTCTTTTAACAACCAATTGTTAAAAATAACATAAATGCAGGCTTCTCTCATGAAATTAATAAAAATTGAAGGCTTTTAACGATACTGTGGAAATATTGATGTGTTTGCTTTATTTTATAATCGCCACATGTCTTTTATATTTCTAGTCAACACTGTTGTCTTCGTTGGAGATCTATATTGTAAAAATGACCTGTCCAAAATTCACCAAATTTAGCGCCTTTAAAACCAACATGTTTTTATTTCATTTATTCTCAGCTAAAATTTCGAGAGATTCCCGGTTTTCATTTGATGGGTGAGATTGCCAAACCAATTGTTGCCATTGAGATAGCGAAATCAAAAATGGGCATTGCTTTAAACAGATTCTGTTTTCTAGCTTCACCCCTTTTCTCAACACTGCCACCTCCACGACGCGCTCCTCCTGAACTATTTTCGGTTTTTGAACCATTCATATCCTCTTCGTTTTGCAAACGACCAGACAAACAGGGAACCAGAGAGAGAGAGAAAGAAGAAAAAACCTTAGGCACCCATGTTTCATCCACCTTGTGGGTTTTCTCTTCAACATTTCTTCAATTTAACCACACATGGTTTCACCAATGTTGCTTCTGGAGAGAACTTTTATAGGTGGCACTGTGGTTAATGTCCTCGCCAACTCATAAAGTTCAATTTTGGTTCCAGGATTTCTAAAGGGTATCTGAATCTAGGCACGAAATTATATATTGTCCTGAGAGGATCAATATGTCCACTCGTAAGGTGAAGGGCTTGTTTAAAGGCTTTAGATACCTCGCTCGTTTGTTTGGTAATAACAAATCTTTCCTCTGTATGATTAAATCACAGCAATTTTCAACAAGTTATTAATTAAAGATGTGCCCCTCCTTTTTGCAGATAATACAGAAGAAACAGAAATGCAAATTGGCCTTCCCACAGATGTAAAGCATGTGGCTCATATAGGATGGGATGGTCCCTCTGTAAATACACCTAGTTGGGTAATTCTCCACTCTTTTCCCCCTTTCTTAATGAATTTTTGTTCCCGTTAAGATTTGGTGTTGTAGAAGACTTGTTTCCCTTGCATTTTAAAATTACCGGTTTAAATTTCTTACTCTGTGAGGACTCTTTCAGATAAATGGGTTTAAATCTCCATCCCCGTGTTCATCTTCACCTTCAAGTCTCGGTGGGAGCATCAAGAAGACAGAGCCTAATAATGCAGTCAAATGGGTTTCAGAAGGTACGTAATTACCAAAACAAATTGCAATTACGATATTTTTTATGGTTGCAAGGGAAGTATATCTTTTAATTTGATAAAATCTATGAAACAGACGTCATTTTTTCAAGAATAAAACTACAAATTTTTTTTTTATGGTGTGGGATGAAAAATAAGCGGTGTTTATTGGATTGTTTGGAGATTAGATTCAACGTCAACAAGCTCTCGAGGGAGGGACCTGCCCGAACTGCCCAAGTCATCAAGACGACGGTTAACGGGCAGAGTAACTGATTCTCCGACGAAGGAAAAGTCAGACAAACCGAGGCAGTCAAGGAAATCATCCAAACCCAGAGATCCATCGGATCCATCCAGACCCGCCCGGGTATCCGCACCCTTAGATCAGGTCCAAGGAAGCGACTCTCCCGGCAGGGCCACGCCTGACATTCCCAAGAAGTCTCGCCGCAAGAAATCGAAGGAACTTTCTGGTGGTGGCCCTTCCAAATCCAGATTGAAAGCCTCACATTCGGATTCGAATTCGTATTCTGGTTTCGGGTCCCCCGCCCGTAAGCCTAACAAGGAACAGAGGCCTGTTGAAGGAGATGGACGGAGTGAAAATGGATCGAGTGGGGACTTCTTAAGAAATTTGGCGTAACTTTGTATTTTACTAGCTAGGATTTTATTAGTTAAAAGACTTGTAAGCTAGAACTTTTCCATTATTTTTCAATAAATGATTCTTTTTTATCCTTTCATTAATCCCCGTCCATTTATTGCTATCACTATTATAGATTATGACAAATAATGAAACAAGCACACATTAACTGAAATGTAACTTTGTTATGAACAAAAAGAAAACTTCCTAAATATTTCTCTACCGTCACCATCACTTTTGCTTTCCTAATATGTAAAATTGACTTGATTTCTCTCTAATCTCAACAAAACCAATGGGGAAAAAAAACACTTGTTCTGGACTTTATTAGACTAGGAGCCCTGTGCGGCAAGTGTACGAACAGCTTCTATAATACAGTAAAGACAAACACAAGACCCAGAGACATGAACCACATTTGAAGATCAAAAAGCAGGGAGGAGATCCCGTTGAAAAGGACAGCATTGGGAATATCTGGCTTGTTACAGAGCTTTAGCTGCCCCAAGCAGGCCTTGTTTTCAGCTTGCATGCTCAATTGGTGGTCCACACAGAGTCCTCTGTTTCCTCCTAACTTTAATTTTTCAATAATTTTCGTTGAAAATGGAACCCTCCCGCTCAGATTGTTGTTCTCCATGTTGATCTCATCTGCATCATCCAGAAACATAAACTCCTCTGGTACAGGTCCTTCTAGGTTGTTGTTATCAAGGCCGAGATAAGACAGATTTCTGAGATAAATACCTATGGAGGCAGGGATTTTACCAGTTAAACCCATATAAGAAAATCCCATTCTTGTGACACCTCCGAGGTTTTCCCATATTTCCGGAATTTTCCCACCTAGTAAATTCCCGCTTAGGTATATCTCCCTCAATCTGGGAATCTCCCCTATGAACTGAGGCACTCCAAAGTTGCCAAACTGGTTGTAGCGGAGGTCCAACAACTCGAGACTCCGCAAATTTCTGAAGCTTTCTGGGATTTCACCGATAAGCCTGTTGAAGCTCAGGTCAAGCTTAAGAAGCTCCGTGAGATTGCCCAGAGATTTGGGGACATACCCTTTAAACCCATTTTGACTCAGGTCAAGAATCTTCAGTTTATTCAACGTAGCCAAACTTCCAGGGACCTCACCGGCAAGGTGATTTCTTGATAGAGTCATCTCTTCCAAGTTGATCAGCTCGCTTATTTCTCGTGGAACTTCACCGTAAATCCCATTTCCAGACAAAACCAGCCTCCTCAGACTCGTGAGATTTCGGAGAATACCACTGAAAGGCCCAACCAGAGATGGGTTCTCGATGAACACAAGCTCCTCCAGAGTGGAAGCGAAACTAAGCGAAACGTCAGGTACAGAAACCAGAGACTCATTGAAGCATCGGTAGAAGAAGAGCTTGCGGAGGTATTTGAAAGAGGTGAAGAGAAGAGGGTCAAGGGTTGCGTTGGCAGAACAAGGTGGGTTCGGAGCTTCGTCGGATACATACCCGAAACTGAGCTCCACAATGCGAGCCGTTTCATTGGAATCAGATGGGTAGTCGCAAACAACGCCGTGAGGGGCAGACTCGCAGAGATCATCATCATCGGTGTAGAGGGAACGCCAGGGAATATGAGAGTTGATAGAGTAAAGGACGTGGAAAAGAGATTCACGCTCGGCCGAGAGGAGAGGAGGTTGCTGGTGAGAGAGAAGCACCATGGACAAGAAAGTAAGAAGAGCGAGAGGAAAGAAAGAGGAAGGAACCATGATAGGAACAAGAGAAGGGGGAAAGAAGCTTTGGTTTTGCATATGGGATAGCATAGCGGATTAAATAAATACCTTGACATGACTGGTTTAACCAACGAGAGCATGAAAATTGAAACAGAGGAAAGGTGGGGGAGGAGAAGGACAAGGGAGAGAAAAGGAGCAGAGAATGTCAGGATAAAATTGGTGAAGGAGGCACACTGGACTGGCACTGTCACTGGAACACCATGCAGAGACGAATTTGGTTGGAGGTTACAGAGCGGGTGAAATTACCAAAGTGACCTTTCTGAGCATTGGCAAGGCTAGGCATGCAGGCAATGAAAAAGACGAAGGGGTAGGGGGGACAGAGGGAAATCACAGGAGGCGTAGCGGTTGCCAAAAATAACTAACTGAACAGCTGGCCTTATCATAAAAGTGATCTCTGCTACGTACGAAGCTAACCGCAGAAGGCCAAACGACGCCGCATCGCCCCCACAGACACAGACAGAGGCTTACGGCTACGGTGCGACCGATTCAGCGGAGCCTGTGTCCGCAGCCGACCTCCGACCTGTGCTGGTCGATCCTTTTATGATCATTTAGCGACGCGTGTTGTTTACGAATTTTCAACATTTATGAACGCCCTTACCCCATCCCATTCCCTCTACATTGGACACGTGTTACGGCGAAAGCTCAAGTTCTTGTTTTTTTTTTAATGCAATGATGGAATCCATTAAGATCAATACAACAAAGCTAGTAAAAAAATTTAGCTTCACTCTTCAAGGGAGCCCAAGTTTAATTTCAACCGTAAGAGCTACATACTCTTTGAAATTGAAATGACATTTTTTTAAAATTGGAAAAAAAACGTAATAGTGAAATACCTTATCTTGCACAACATGTTTTATAATAAGTATATGAAAACAGTTTTATCTCAATTTATGTAAATATGATCTTATAATGACGCGACAAATAGACCCTTTATGACTTAGAAAAGATCTTATTACAATTTTGTTTCTAATTGAACGGACAAACAATTTAAGAAACTTTTGGCCTCAGAAGAAGACGGGTAAGTTCAACGACATACGGCAAGCGATGCCATCTTGTACAGTGCATTGCACCATCAACCTTCTGTTCCTTTTCTGCTTGTTGGCAGTAATCAAAGACGCACTTCATATTTATACCACCAAATCAATAATTGAGAAGGGGTTAATTGGCTTTTCAAGTTTTATTCATTTTAATTTTGGTTCCTCAAGTTTAAAATCCAAAGTTTTGGTCCTGCAATAAATAAGATAATCCAAACTTTTATTATATTATAATATTATAAAGATAAATATTTTAAATAAAATAAAATTTAATGAATCAAAACTATTTGTTTTAAACTTAAGAGAGAGACTAACCATGATTCATTAGAGTAAAATAAAACCCAAAGATTTGATTTCAGGTTATTTAGGTGTGGGCTCAGTTTTATTTAAATCTTAAATGGTAAACTGGTAATAACGATTTAAAACACAACTACCCGTTTTGAAATTTCATAAAATTTTAAATGGTAAATTGGTCTCAACTTGAAATTCTAAGCAAGGCCAAAAGAAAGTTGACATTGGATTATTCAGGGGGGGGGGGAACATTCTCTAATGACACCAATAATTTAGGAGTATGCTAACAAAAGTCGAGAGAAGGGGACTGCTGGCTATTAACACAAACGTAAAGAAAGAATAGCATGCGTCGAACCTCAGAGAAGATTCAGTAACCAGTACGGCTGCTAATATAGGTCCAGAAAATTTACCATCATCATGGCTTTTTGGCCTGCATATGAAGAAACAGCCTTGACATAGAGCTCAAACACAATGAGGCGAGTTTTAAAGTGTAAATGGAGTTGATGATTTCATAAGAATCATGATGAATGTCCTTTCAAGAGACTTGTCATCCTTGGCATTATTACACTCTAGCTAACATAGTTTTAACAAGGATAGAAAGTAAACAAGAACAAAGAGTTCATTGAAGATCCTAATCATTTCCCACATGAACTGTCTCTGGTTTTTCTAAATACACTAGAGAACATGCATCTAAAGTAATAGAATAGAGGCAATGAAACTCACCTTGCTCAGATACTTCTTCTGGATTTTTAACGCCTCATTACAAGCTTTTTTGGCATCAAGATGTGAAGTTATATCACCCAAGATCTGAGGACAAAAGTTTCATGTGAGTAAAATGACATAACTTCTGAATCTAATACAGGGGAATGAAAAGAGAGAAACCTTCACTACATCATCCACCCCCTTAGCCTCCTTCAGAATCCGCCTATTCTTGATCTCAAGGACGCTTGCAACAATAAAAACAGATAGTGCATTTAGCTGCCCTTCTGTCTTGCCAGTCTGCAGATTTTTTCTCTGAAACTTGCCATATTTCTTCCACAGTTTGTCATTTGTTGCGGAGGTAGTACTGTCTGATCCTGCAACCTCAGACTCCTCGTATAATGAGAACATGTTTGGATCGTATTCCATGGCCCACATCAGCTGAAAACAGGCTACACCATGTCCTTAAAAGAGCTTAGTGATCCAAAATCAAATTTGATTCCGGTTGTATTTAATATAGTAAGCTCTTCATTACCTCCCAAAGGTACAAAGTATCCACAAAAGAAAATTCTCTGCGGAAAAGAACCGTTAGCATGCGAAATGCAAAGAGATACTCCCCAGCATTTAAATCCTCTGCGAAGCAAAAAGAATATGAAATTTAGGTGCGGAGTGATGCATGGTTTCTCCATAACAGAGAAATATTTCCCGTGTTAATCTCTTTGGAGCAGTAGGCGCCAATACTGGTCAAATAGAAAAGATAGGGACATCTGAATTAAACAAAAATATTGGCTGCCCATGAAATGTTAACGTACCAAGGTGTTGATGAAGCTGGGGATCAACAGTCTTCATTATCTGTGAGAGTGTACCCAACTGAGATTGCACTCCCATTGAACTAGCACTGATCCTGAAGTTCTCTCTCTATTATGTGAGCAAAGGCAGGCGTGCCAACAGATTTCAAAACTTAATTATAGAGAACAACGTTTAGCTAGATAACTCCTGATGAAAACAAAAAGAGAACAGCTATAATTTACCATCCTTCGCATTGCTCGCTCGAAGCACCAAAAAGAGTCTGCTTCATTATCAAGAAGAATCACCATAGGCGAGCAAATATCGTTCATCCCTGCAGAGAAAGTAACCTCCAATTTAATGACTGACCTTGACACCCCGATTTAAGAATGAAAAGATGATAGCCACAGTAATTCACCTTGCACATAACCAATATCGTTGTCTATCCAGGCATAAACTGCTAATACATCCCAAAGCTTTGCCAGATTATATTCATTTTCATAAAAGACCAGTGCTCGATCTGTTCGAACAACATCCAAACCTATGACCCCGAAATAATTAGTTACTCCAAGGATGCTTAAAAAGAAAATTGCTACCAATGAGCCATGAGTAAATGTTTTGTTGTGGAAAAATTACTGCAGTTTGGCAGTTCATTTCTTAAGATTTCAAGCACAAAACCATTCTGCCTTCATGTCATAAATATTACACAAAAGTGCAGAGTAGTGTGCAAAAATATACAACTCTTCTTCTCTGCCACTGATATGTAAAAAAATTTGTCAGACAACTGGCACTTAAAGTGAGTTCTGTCTTTTGAAGCCACAAAATTGTGGCACTAGCTGTTCTCTTTGACAAAGCCCAGTAACAGAATGAAGATAATATGAACAAGCAAGTAATGATTTACATCAGGATATATGCATACCAATCTGATGTAAAGTCTGCATCCACCGCAGAGTTTTCTTATCTGAAATTGGGACGCCAATTAGAGATTGATCTATTGGCAGGTCGTCATCATCAATGAGAGGCGATGTAAGAAATTTTCCAGTGCCAATAACTGGAACCATCGTTTGACATTCAGATTTCCACACATTATACTGCTGCCTGAGTTATGGATTTTGAAAGATGACAAAACAGTAAATAAAATAAAGATTGATTTAGGGATTAAATCCTAGCAAATTTAAAGCATGAGTTAGCTTTTGGTAAAATCGGATGAGGCCTATTACATGAACCATGGCAAGTCGCCCAGTCTGGTCAATATTCATAGGACATGTTATGATACAAAAGAGAAACGTACCTCCGCTGTTCCTTGAGTTGAATCCGTTCTTCGAATGTACTGTTGGGATCATAGCAGCCTAGCAAGAACTCCCACACTGCCCCTTTGATCGAGGGATGAACACCCTATATAATAGCGCTCGACTCAGAATAAAAACCGAAGGTATGATGGAATTGACAGGCCAACTGAGAATATGAACTCTACGTAGGGGTATGAGATCAAGAATAAAAGGGCAGCAAACTAAACTCCTGCCTTTATATTCGTTTTGCTGAGTTTGCTTTGGAGCATCATGAAGGTACCTTGAGACACGTCAATAACTGATCTATCAAGTCCTGATAAATTCATCCTTATCCCTCCTATTATCAAAAGAGTCTTAATTTACAAGTTAAATTGTGCAGGCTGTGCGGTTTTTTTTTTTTTTTGTTTGGATCAAATTGTGAAGGTTCTGATTCATTTGTGATTTGTTTGAGATACGTACAGCAATGCCCCACCCAGGTTGAACTCAAGTCAAAGGCATGTTCGCACGCTAATTCATCATATAAGACAGATTCAGCAATTTAAACAGTTCACAAGCAGATGAAGGTTACCCCTCGTTGGATTCGTCTGAGGAATTTTGCAATATCCAAGTGGCCTTCTTGAGAGAATGATGCATGCCATCTTCTTGCGCTTAGAGTTTTACCAGACTGTGGAAACAGACAATGCAGGGTGTGCATGAGTACCAATTGAGTTCATCAATTTCCAGGGGAGTGTAGTGTTGAACAATGTGCTTTTCATATCAAATGATGTGAAGTGTGATAAGGATGCAATGGAAAAGAAGACCGCACCCTTGGTTTGAAACGAGTGGCTAAAACATCGGCTTCGCACTCTGGTCGGATGGGGTAGAAAACATTCAAATCAGTTGTTCCAGTTCGCTTAAGAAACCTTGACATAGCTAGGGACCCATAACGATTAATAGCTGTTCATTCAACAAAATCCAAACCCAGATTCATCAGAAACTGTAGAGAAACATCTTTCAAGAATATATCAAGACAAAATAAAGGAACATCAAATTTTCTGGCATTCACATTGGCAATGGCATCCATCGAGGAACACAGCCCAGGTAGTTTTATTAACGCTACGAATATCTAAAATGCTCAAAAGCTAAACTATCCCCGTGCGCTTTTCACAAAACAAATATATGATTTCTCCTTAAGTCTTGTTTTTCTCCTCACAATACCGGTGATAAGAATCCCGTGCTCTTAATCCTCTTCTGTATTTAAAACTAGCTCTCAAATGCCGACGAGTCAAACCAAAAGAGGAAATTCCGTCCTGGAAAAATTCAAGTACCTTTCTGAAATTCGAAGGATCATAAATATTGACATTAAACACGGACAGGTAAACAAGAAAGGCACTTTGAGACATTCAAATGATGATCTTCAATGCAACGTGTCGTCCATCGTCACCAAGGGCGGAGAAAATGAATTTCAAGCAGAGATCAAGCGCAGAGGAAAATGGAGAACCAACAAGAAGCGAAATTTTTTGTGGAAGGCAGGATGGAGGGACTTCACATTCTCCCAACGGTAATTAGTCACATAATTAGATTTTTGCT